>JANHZU010001480.1:271008-283017 GCA_032468055.1 Acrochordus granulatus | reverse complement strand
ATTGAGGGCTGAAAAAAATCAATGCTTTGCCAGGTACTCTGATCACAAGCTTTTTAATCAATAATTTTGCTTTATATTGTTGTCTTACTTATATTCATTTATTAGTTAGCCCCTCTGAATTCAATGGGGCTTATCCTTGGATATGTGACATAGCACTCTACCTTTAGGGCTCCTTATCCATTTTTCCACAATCGTCAACCAGGTGTCTCTACCCATACATTAAAAGATCTGCAGTTGGAATTTAACCAAGATGGATTATACATCTTTACAGCACAGCAAGACCAATAAAGGAAAAATGTCATGCAAGCAATATACAAAACCATCTATGATGCAAACAAAAACTACCAAAACTAAGTTGCTGTATTAAGACACCCACATATAATTGTTCTATATTGTAACATCATAAAGCAAACCTATTTCCACTGGAATGAAAATCAAGCTATTGGTAAATCTTTTGAAGCTAATTTGCATTCCATTTACAGAGAGACTTTCTGATAGCTGCAGATACCATTTTTCCTCAGAAAGAAAATGAAGCCACAATTAATTTATGTTGAGGATCTTATTTTACCGGAACCCTTCTTTGCATTTTGCTCAAGTCAAAGAACTTGGGGTCTTTGGCAAAGAAGCAATCCTCAGCTGGTTTATGTCATCACTAATTAAAGGCATGAAAAAGCCACAGTACCTACGAATTGTCTCAAAAAGCTTTTTGTCATTTATCCTGGATGGATTAGATTTTCAAACTTCACTCTGCCTTATTTCGGATTGTTTCCACGCATCTTTTTTTCAAATAAGAAAGAACAAAGAATTAATGATGGATGCACCATGAAACAGCAGAAAATAGGCAGTTGGGAAAAGAAAGAGGAAAAAACTAATAATAATAAAAAAGGTTAAACTATTCTGCTAGTATAGCAGATAGAGAGGTAGTCCAAGGAAGCAATCTGCTCCAATTGGGACAATTGCTACAAATCTAGCTCTGCCAAATCTTTAGTGCACCTGAACTTGGGCAGCCTCTCACATACTGAAGCCCCTCAACTTGTGCTAGAATGATCCCTCCTGATGCTGTCTTAGAATTCTGGGAATTGTAGTCCTCATGCACCACACACCTGCAGGAATGCTAAGTTCAAAAAGACTGAACTGTGAGTATTCAATAAAGCCAAAAGAGACAGTGGACTTGTTTCAAAGACTGAGGAAGTTAGGAGAAAAAAATGTCTATGAATGCTTGCATGCCAGTAGTTCAACAGTTGTAATAGGTCACATGTCCTTATTTGTTGGAGGTTGCTTCTATAAAAAATTCACTTTTATTTATAATGCTCTGTTGTAAAATATAGAACACCTGTTATATTAATGGAAGACATCTTTTTACTTGGAACCAACTCACTATGGTTGGCTTTGCTATCTACAAATGGGTTGAAATAGATTCTTGCTTAAGAATCTATTTCTTGCTTATTACTGTAGACTATCACACTACCATTAGTAGATATTTGTCTAAGACTGTATCCGGCAGTCTGTAGAGAAATTGGATCTCGGGATATAATACCCACTCTTGAAGAGCTGTCTTTTTATTGCTGTGTATTCACTCTTGAACTACACTAACACCATTACAATGAAAAAGCACACATACATTGTTCAATAGAAAGAAAACTCCTTGACAAGTTATATTTATGTTTTGTTGCCTACAACCTGAAAAGTATAGTACCTGCAATTCCAAATATATATTGGAGTGGCAATATAGGAGGAGAAAAAAGAATCAACGGAAGAAAAAAGCCATTCCCAACTTGGTGTCCAGATGTTGAGTTACAATTATCATCACACATGGATCATATAGCTAAGGAAGATGGTTTCAGACAAAAACAAACATTGCAAGTATATGTGAAAACCCCATTTTGAAAAAGGATGCCTCCAAAGTATTAATGGCATCATTTCATAAAGAAAAAAAAAACGGAGCACAAACAGTTCAGTCTTGAATGAATCTGGTCTCTTCGGCCACACACAAAGTGATCCTAGTTTGTAATCCAACAGTACTTATCACTGCCTACAGCAGGAGCCAAATGTTTAAAATAAGCCTTATAACATTAAACAATTTCAAGAGTTTTTATAAGGATCTCTCAGCAATTAACAGCTGAAGTCTCTATTTTGGCCTGATTTGGGCATCTGTGAACCAAATAGAGTATTGATATTATTTTCAACTCTTTTTGGTGGTAGTGGTGGGGTGGAAGGGTTGCTTTGTCTAACTGAACTAACACTAAACATTTGCTTTCAAATCTTTCACAAAAAGTCAGATTTATTGTTCACTTCATTATTTTCAAAAGTCAGTACTAAAGGAACCAGGGAATCTCCTTTAAAACACAGTAGCCAAGTGCAATTTTTAAGGCATACTGACTTTTACAACAGGGATATACACAAAGGCTCCTCAATATTTAAGACCCATCTCTCTGATTTTGATATGAGGGAAAGCAAAACCACTCATTTTAAACAGTCTTCTCTAAAATGGTACCTTCCAGATGCGTTGGCACTGCAGTTATCAGCCCTAGGATATCTCAAAAACACCATGTTGAGGAACACTGATCTTAAGTTGCTGAGGCACTTTAATCACGGTACCTGAATTTCTGTTCAACCAATGCTCTAGAATTCTTTTACGTGGTTTTCTCAGTTCTTATTTGAAGCTGCATATTTAAGGATTTAAACTATTCTTACATCCAAACACACCACAGTGTTTAAAATAACAGTGCTCTGCTACTTGTCAAAACCACAAATTATTGCTTTGTTTTTAATGGCAGCATTGCTGAAATAGCAGACTAAATTTAATATTGGCAGTTTCTTTTGTAAAGGTTCTTTAACTTGGATAACAATGTGGGACCACTGGCTTTTCCAGGCCACAGACTACAGAAACATAATTAACTGGGAGATTTTGTACTAAGGCTTCTACAGATGGACTACAAAAATCCAGATGACCTCTTGATGGCAGCAGATATGCAAAAGCTCTCTTTTGTTGTGATCTAATGGTTGTCTCAAGTTTTTGTAGTCAGATTTGGTAGCTCTAATTGGTAAGTGAGCATTTCCAACTTAATTCATTTGGATAATTCTGTACAAATAAGATACTAGCTTTCCAACTCTGTCCTTCTAGTTCTCCATGATCAACACATAATTGTGCCTGCCCAACATTTATCATAACTTAACTGTGTTTTATAGAATTAACCCAATTTTGGAGGCTTGTATAATACACAGAACTATAAACCAAATTCATGGAGTGTTTTCATACAACATGCTAGACTAAAATATGGTTGGCAAGTTTCTGGTTCAACATATTATGCAAGCATAGTCATTGTATGTCCTCTTCTGCTAAGTTTAATGACTGAAAGAACAAAGTGAAGCGTCTCTTGTGAGTCAGTCAGCTTGGCCTTTCAAGACTGCAAGCTAGTTTCCTTCCCTCTTCAGATAAATACATTCATGTCAACTACTCTTGAGTATAGGAAGAACTCAAATTAACTCTAAGAGAGACCCTGATACTCTGATACAATTTAATTGTAAGTTCAATTCAGTGCAGGTTACTTTCACTAAAACCAGCACAGAGTCAGATTGTAATTTTCCCATTTCATTCTAAGAAATCCAGAGTCAATGTTGCTGCTTCTACCCAAGGCTAGCTAAATGCTGCATTGCAATAATTGCTCTAGAAAGAGAAAGTCTATGGTGGAAACAGAACAGTGTGGAAACAAAGGAATTCCTTTCAGAGTACCTATCTTGGTGACAGTGTCAAAGAAGGATACTCAGTCGTTCTCCTTGAAAGGCAGCTGAAAAAAATGTCTTTGGAATAGGAAAGCTGTTATTCCTGTTTGCTGGTTATTCAACTGCTGTCAACCCCAGCCAATGTAGGCAAAATGCTCTAGGTCTGATTGAAGTCTTGTTGCTGAATTGGGCAGATTTGAAGGAGGGCTGTGAAATTAATACAAATCTCTTAAGGTGGCAGAGGAACAAAGCTCTCATAAGACAGAAAAACTAATACACGTGAGCCATGCATGGCAGCATGTTCCGGGTATTTTCTGGGAAAGAGCACTGGGTGCTAGGAAGCATTGAAGCTTTCACTAAATGGAGAGCATACGTGCTGCAGGATAGGTAAATGGGACAAGTTGCTTTTTCAGGGAAACCTGTCTGACATTACTGATATTCTCATCAGAGCCCTTAATAAAAGGAAAATTTTCTAGATCTATTTGAAAAATCCTATTTGTGTGTATGTCTGTAAAATAGATGGATACACACCAAGAATCTTCAAACATAAAGAGACTGCATATTGTGCTATGCCAAGGGTAGTTTCAAAATTGTTTACTGAATCAACCACCGTTGGCTGTGTTTGCACAAAATAAGCCAAAAACCCCCACCCCCTGACACTCCCCCCACTAACCAACCAACCTAGTAACTTAACTTGTAAACCAGGCTGCAGAAAATCTAGTTAGAAATGCAGTCACCCTATCCAATGATTATAAAAATGTGTATGTAAGTAGAGGGGAGGAATGGTTTAAATTTTAAGTGGGCTAACATCTCAATTTGCACAGTGGATTGTGGACTAAATAAGCAATGAGGCTACAGTGGGCAATGGAGCAGGCACCCAAGCACAAAACCTTCCTCAATGGCTAACAAGAAAAGACTGTAGAAGGGCCTAGCTAGTTGCTCTAGGTAAATTTTCAGCCAATTATTCTGACTGGATGATGTTCTTGTGCAATTTAAGGGGTGGAATCAGAAAATATATTCTTATGGAATATGTGCTATATTGTCAATTATAATTTTCTTGTTTTAAGCACTGGATAGCCTCCCACCCTCCAGTGAATTTAAGATATTATTTGGACTACAATTCACAGAACTGCCAGTCAGTAGTTAAAGACCACCAGAATCAGGAGATAAATCTTTTCCGAAAGACATAAAGAAATCTCCCAAAGAGCACTTCCTTCTCCTGGTATTCAGTCAGAAAACTCCCAGGACTTTGTACATTAATTCTGTATAGCAGAAATCTCCAATGATGGAACTGCAGTCTTTTTTCATAACCCAATGGGAACAAACAGAGTAAGCTTGATACAGCGATTTGACTGCTGATAAAGAAGGGCTAGATCTACCATAAAAAGTACAGCACACCTTAGATGGTAGTCAGACTGGTAATACCAACATTAGGATTATTTGTAATCTTATTTGTAAGATATAGATTTTTGAGAAATATTAGCCGCCCTGGTTCTCTTGATTATAGCCTCTTCCTTCAAATTAATAACAGAAATAAGAGAACCCAAATTATTATTAAAGTGCCAAATTAAATATCAAGAAACTTCCTGAACTGAATATGTAGTTCTGGGCAGAGCAGTATCACCTTTCATTTGATCTAACTGACTTAAATTCTGCAGCTGCTATGGGTTGCAATAAACCACAGGTTCTTGAGTAGACTTTTCCTTTTGGGAAGAACAAAACACTCTGCTTTGGCAGGAAATACTGCCCACCTTGAAAGGAAGGGGTAAATCTGAATTTGTAATTCCTTTACTAAAATCCAAGTATATCTGGATGGGAAATGAAGGAACATGAAAGAACATGAAAGACAAGCAGAATATTTTTTTTCCAAGGCACTTAAATATTGCTTATTAGGGTAAATGGCAGAACCCTAAGTGCTAGGCTGCCCTGTGTCATAATAGTGGTATTTCTCCATGAGTCATGGAGAAGAGGCACCTAGGATGTTGATAGTATGAAACTGAAGGAAGAGGAAGATCTTAATTGCAATGGCTAACTGAACTGAACATGCTGGAAAGTCTTTAGAAGGAAGACAATAAGCCAGAAGCGGATATTGCTCCATTGTGTAAAGAAGTATACAGACACTGGAAGGCTAAAAACAATTTCTGTGTTTGCTGAGAAGCTAAAGCTTAATGGAAGTGGACCAAGGCAAGTGTTTTTTAAATGTTGTCAGAAAATGAAGAGCTGCTTCTGGTTTTGGAAAGAAGTGCAAATTTCTCATCTTATGTGGAAGGCAGATCTTTAGTTTGAAGCCACATCACATGTTGTAATTGATTATGCTGGGCAACCTAATGGCAGCAGCTATCATTCAAGCATTCTAAAATCAATCTTCTTGAAAGAAAAATCATGCCAAAGCCAGAAAGAAAAACCCTCAATAGCAGACCTTAAGTTCTTAAGAAGTTCTAATGCAGTGTTTCTCAACCTTGGCAACTCTGAAGATGTGTAGACTTCAACTTCCAGCAAGCTGACTGGAGAATTCTAGGAACTGAAGTCCATGCATCTAAAAGTTGCCAAGCTTAAGAAACACTGCTCTAAAGGGAAAGTATGGCTCTCCTGTTGCTGATTCTCAAGTCGATGCTACTACTAATCTTGCTTTTATTTGTCCATATTTGTACCCTCAGGTACTTATGGAATGAGACAAAAGCTTTTTCTGCACCTTAAAATTTCATATCTCCAAACAGCCAAGAAACTATAAAAATAATAGCAAGAAGTGGGAAAAACAAACCTGCCTTCCAGCCTCCTAGAGCTTTTGTTCTGGACCATGAAAAGGCATTTTTGTTGTTGTTCCTGTTGTTAAAGCTACTGAACTCTTAATTTTGTGAAGATTTGAACTAAGTGCTGCTGTTGCATATTGAAAACATGGTAACTTAAATTCTGTTTTTTAAATAAGGAAAAAATATGCAGGGAAGGTGATTCACATTTTACAGTACTGTCCCCTCCCCAAAACAGACCTTGTGACCAATTAACACAATTACTTTGGGGTGTAATATCGGGAATATAACTTGAAGTCAGAATATTTCTTCCTCATCCCCTCCCCCAATATCATAAAGTAAATATCAATTAGAACATAAGTCATGAATGCACCATTAAAGTGTTATCAAAAGATGTTGACCTAAGAAGTTTTCCATGATACACAATGCAGTAAAAAAAAAATCTGTCAATAATATACCATTTGACAACTACATCTTGTAAATTAAACCCAATACTGCCGGCAGTCTATCCCACTAAAGAATATTTGCCCCTTTTGTCCTTTCCTAATAATCAGATAATAAAATACAGCACCTATAAATAAGCCAAAAAATTATAATAATGTGCATGTATGTGTGTGTGTGTGTGTGTGTATATATATATATATATATATGCGCACATGCACACATACCCATACACACACATACACACACACCAAAATCATCTATTGTTAGTTTTAAAGATATGGCAATAAAGGAATCTAAATCAGAGAATTTGTAGAAGCCATAACTGATAAAACAGCTTATTGAAAAAGGGTGGCAGTAATGCACTCTATGTGTGCACAAGTATGTAAGAAAATACCAACGTATAAAATTGCACACATGCACACACACACATGGACATTCATTCCTCCATACACCTCTATGCTCACGCATATACACATAGATAACAGGAGAAGCTAGAGACAATTTGGAAAATCGATTCTGTACTTTGATCGGCCTTGTCTGTGGCTGTAAGCTAAATTTTGGGAGAGGAGCAACATTTCTGTTGTGTGCTTTGGTTAGTGATTCTATAGTTTAACATTGTGATAATCAAGGTCTATGTACGTTTCCTCCACACACACCCTCTTTTAGTGTATGTATGTGTGTGTATACACAACACATACACGCACATACATATCTATAATTAAAAGTTATAAAAACCAGTATTTGCCATGGGACCATGGATAATCATTAAATCATTGCTTAAGGTTGCTCAAAAGAGGCTGAAACAGTTGCTTTTATTCTCTGTGGTAGATGAAACCAGAACAGCAGAATGGCTGATGAAGCACCACAGTCAAGATACAGATTATACTAAAGCAACCGCCCCAGTGTAATATTTTCCTACCAACCATTGCCTGCTAAGGATGACGCAAACCCAACTTGTTGGGTAAGGCTGTTCTAATGGCTTCTCATTACACCACCACACTCTTTTGAAACTAATGCCAGATGAACACTTTCATCTTTCTTGCCAACTAACCCCCTCCCCCAAAGTATTTTGTGTAGCTATATTATTATGCCACCCATCTGATTGCCTGGAATGCATTAAGACTGTTTCCAGGTGCCGATACATATTTTTTCCTTTCAAAAAACTGCTGTTTTCTTTTCTTTTATAGATCACATATATCAATGATTAATATAGCATGTGCAATCAGGTGGATTGAGGACTAGTGACCTATATTGACTTGTTGGCAAGACTGGCATAATACAATTCAATCTGAACCGATCAAGTACATCCCTCTTCCAAGCTGTCTCCCACACCTCCCAGAATGAGGTCTGATCCGCGTGCTCTGTGGTTAGAGGTTAAAAAGCAGATTATAAAATACCTAGATTTCAGAATTTTTCTTTTTTTTTCTGTCCTGATTTGGCCTAAAATGGAGTGTATTAAACAAATTCCAGCCGACAAAGAGACTAGAATCAGTTAAAGCTATGAAACAATGTGCACTACAAGTCAATTTCTATTCCACTTTACAAGAAAAACACTGAAGTCAGCTACCACAAATTAAGATGTTTTCCTGATGTGTCTTTTTTTGTCTGTTTAAAAAATACATGGAGTAAATGTGTTTTTTTAAACCCCAAGTTTCAAACAATACTCTTTCTTGAAAATATTTAGGAATTCAAACTAGTGTGTTTAGAGTCGGGTTGACTGTGCAATCTCTTAGTGGCAACTGAAGAGCTACAAAACAACTTTTTTTTAATCTCAAAAAATCTCCCCTCCCATCTTTTGTTTTCCTGGTTAAAGAAGATAATAGTGTATTATCGCTCTGTTTAGCCATTAGATGGCTGATAAAAAGCCCCCCTTTTAAATATGTGGGTTTAATTTTTTTTCTTGTTTGTATATATATTTTTGTTTTAAAGCCCACACCAAAGAGGAGGGCAGAAGGCAAAAGCTGTATGAGTTTTTTTTTTCTTCCCCAGAAACTGTGGAAATCACTTTAGGGCAATTAATAGAAACACTTCAGGGTACAAAAAGCTGGACACGTTTCAGTTTTCTTCCTTGAAAACACAAACATAAAACTGGGCTTAAACACTCCTTTTGTTCTCTATATGCACCTTGGCCTATGGCATTTTTTGCCCCGTGGCCTGCAGGGCAGTAAGTGCGGGACATAATAGAAACCAACAGAGGTCCAAGTTTTAACTTCCCCAGCTCCATGGAGCTGGGTGAACTTAATCTCAAAACTCCCATTCAACGGGCTCCTCTCGACTTGCAGCCTTCTCCAAGCGGTGGATTATACTGTTCAAATTTGCTGCCTTCTTTTTCCTCAAGGTGTTGTCCCGTGTGTTCTTGGAGCACACTGCCTCAGAAAAGCTGAACAAGCTCTTGAGTGAGTTGGATTTCTGAGAGCTGGTGGCTAGCGTGGAACTGGTACTTGGCACAATGGACACTTTCTCCACACTTTCTCCCCTGGGCTTGCAGGAGCTCTGCCCTGCAAGGACTGAGGTAGAGGCATCCTCTTCTGGAGCACAGTTGGGCCTGGTCTCCAGATTTTCTCCTGAATGTTGAGAGCTCAGTGGAGAACCCCGATGTGGAGCTTTGAGCCTTCCCTCGTCATCTGTGTCTTCCAAGCTCTCCATTCCCAACTGGAATGTCTCCGTTTTCTCCGAAGATCCGGCGTCTCGCAGTGCCTCTTCCCCTGTTTCGAAAGCTGACGCTGCTCGCCCTCCCTGAGACTTCATGCTTGCATTACTGTACTCATCTGCTTCCAGGCTGCCTTGTTTTGTATCGGGTGGGCCTTCTGTGTCCACTCCATCACAACTGTCTCCTTCAGAACTGTGAACTGCTCGGCTGCTTCTAGCTGAAGGAGAGTCACTTGACCCAGCCTGGCTCTGGCCTCCAGCTTGGATTTCTTCAATAAATAGCTCTCGGCGAATACGTGACCTAAAAGAAACATATGAGAAAGGAGCATCACTATTGGCTGCGGCTGAGGTGATATAATAGGTGATACACCTGGCACTTCCTCCAAGGAAATCAAATGAATATATCTGGGATGATTCCATTACCAGAAGTTGCTAAGGCTGAGAGGAAGATGGGTAACCTTTCCATCTGACGCTTCTGAGGTACAGTCAGGATAAAATCCTGCAGAATGGTGGATGTGAGAGGCAAGTTAGGTCAGGTGCATGAAAATACACAGGAGGTGTGGTGTGGATTGGATATGGGAGTGTGTGTGATATATGTAGCATGGGTTGGGTGTGAGAGAGGCAGGTTGGGGGGATGCAAGGAGATGTGCAAGAGGTGTGGTGCAGATGATGTGTGGTGTGGGTTGGGTTGTGCAAGAGGCAGTGCACTAGTTGGGGAGGGTGCACAACAGAGTGCATGAGAGGTGGTTCAGCACAGGGAGGTTGTCTAAGGGTGGCTCAGTGAGGGCTGAGGAGGGTGTGCAAGCAGACAGTGCAGTGTAAGCACAGAAGGGTTAGGGAGGGTGTCAGAGACTTACCCAGAAACCTGAGACCTTCCCTGCAGGTTTCCCCATTGACTTTCTGGATAAGCCAGCAGGGAAGGTTGCAAATGGTGAACATGTGATTCCAGGATGCTTCGCAACTCGTCATAAATATCTAGATCATGGTCATGTGACCATGTATGTGCTGGGCCAATCTGAACTGTGAGGACTGGTTGTAACCACCATTCATTCTTGGAAAGGTTGCTGACCAAATGGTCGTAGGTTTAAAACTACCTGTACACTGCTTCTGTTAGATATAGACACAGATTTGCAATTTGATAATTTAATGTAATATATTCATTTCTTCTCAAGGGAAAAAATTCTATCTGTTAACATAGGACCACTGTTCATTTTGCTAAGGTGCAAATGGCATACCACAAAACATTCATTTTCTAGAAGGCAGACCCTGAAGATGCTTTTTGTCTCTCACTGCAACTATCTTTCTCTTTTTTCTGGAAAGAGGAGCAGACTTACAAACAAAGCACTAGGCTGCAACCACATATTTGATCTTTTAAGAAAAAGAATGATTAGAGCCCCAAAGTACTTCTGTAAATAAACATGAAGCTAGAAGCTGGCACTTTGCTTTAAAGTGTGCTAAATTTCTATCTTACTTTCTTTTGGGTTAGGATGTTTTTTTCTTGAAAGTCAGAAGCATGGAGAAGTCGAGCTGAAAGGTACACACAGATAGCCACAAGCATAAAACTGAAAATTCAGCTGTAATAAAACAACTTACCTTCCAAAGGGCTGTTTTTGAAGAAAAGGGCAAAAAGTTTGCTTGTTCTGCAGTAAAATAGAAAACTGGAAAGCTCTGAGCTACCTACCTATAATTGTGGAACCAATTAATGACAGTGCTGGTCTTCAAGTTGAGCTGTGTGGCAAGTTCCTCGATAGTTTTTGGTGATGGGTATGGCTTTTGCTGATAGGCTCGTTTCAGAGCTTCTTTTTCTTCTGGAGCCAAGACAACCCGTGGCTTCTTGAGCTGATGCTGTGGTTGTGGACTGGCCCCCTGACTGTAATCTATTCCCATGGAAGATGATTCTGAAGGCTGGCTGTCACTGACTGAGCTGTGCCGCCGCTTCATGTATGCTGGAAAACAAAAGAAGACATGCTGTCAGCTAGAGACAAAAGCAATGAATGGGGAAAGCTGGCCCTTAATTAAAATAAGGTTTGGTTAAACTAAAGGACATCTGAAGCCTGCTTAAATTTGGTTTATTTAACCAAGTTGCATATGTTAAGACAATCTCTTTTCATGTTTCATGCACGAGATGTTTCTAGACATCCTGTAAGATGCTGTGTGGAATTTGAAATGTGCTCAGAAGCTGATAACCAGCATTGAATCTCAGACCTAATCAGAAGATAAATCAGGATCTCCTAGAAGATTCATCTTTGGGTGAAAAAGACAGCTGCCCTCTAACAGTTTAACATTTGCAGAAATACTTCTCTCTTTCAGTATGTAATTTTTGGAACAATTCTTACTTTAATCAACCTGTACAAAAGGGCTTTGATCTTTATTTAATCATGGACCTAAAAATAAATTCTCGTGTTTAGAATTTGTTCACTATAAGTACATTTTTTTGCCTCCAGCT
>JANHZU010001480.1:258333-270233 GCA_032468055.1 Acrochordus granulatus | reverse complement strand
GGAGATATTTCAAATTCAATCATTATCATATAATCTAGTTAGCTGCTATAAGACGACTGCATAGACTGATTACAAACAACAGCATGACAAAGTAGAACAATGGTGCATGGGAATATCTGCAAGAAATACCATTTGCCTGGAAGCAAGAACTGCTTGGGTTACAAATAGAGAAAGTAATAGAAAATGAAGAAGCTACTTTAACTTTGGGACTTCAAACAGACAGGCACTGCCATATAACACCCCAGACTTAACAACTATTGATAAGAAGGACAAAAATGTCTGGAGAGTCGAGGTGGCAGTATCTGGAGGCAGGAGAATAGAGAGAAAGAACTGGATAAAACCACCAAAACACAAAAACCTGCAAACAGAAGTAGAACAACTGTGATAAAAGAAAACAAAGATAGTACCAATAGTTAATAGGCATCTTGGCTGCCATCCCAAAACATCTGATGCACCACTTGAACACCATTGGCATTGACAAAATCATCATCATCAGTCAATTGCAAAAGACAATACCTTTGACACCATCAAACAACATCTGCCTATCCCAAGTCCTTGGGAAGGAAGGATTCAGTACATAGCTAAAAACCAAACCCAGTTTAAATATCTGGCTGACTGTGTGATGAATGATAATACTACTACAAATTCCATCATCCTGAAGTCTGCCTATCTTTGGCTTAGCTCCATAGGAGGCCAGGCAAGTTGGCCTCAGGCAATTAATGTCCTCCAAAACTAGGCAAGTTGACTAAGTATTGGGTGAGTTACAAATCCAACTGCACATCTGATTGAAGGAAACTGTCTTAATTTCTCTTCTGGAATTCCAGTCTGAGAGAGCCAACTAGTCATTTGGCACGGTCTAATAGAAATCAGGATACACCAGCACCTGTGAAAGCCCTTATAACTGAACCAGACTTCTCTATCTAATCCTTCTGTTCCCTGATTGATGCTTCAAGCTTGCAATTCTTGGGTGCTTCTAGCTTTGCATCTGTTTCTACCTCTTTCTGTGCTCTTTTGTTACTTTGAACTCAGCCTTCAACCTGATTTAGATTTTGGATTGCCTCCTGCATCATTGCCTGCTGATTCAGATGCCTGATCTGCAGTCCACCTCAGACCACATCCATTCACTAGCCAAAGGTTCTATCAATCCTACCTGAGATGCCAGAAGATATATTGGAGGATTTCTGCTGACAAAGCATCTATTTCTTAATTATAGCTCCTCCTGTACACATAAGTATCCTTCCCATTTCTGCCAACCATAAGCAAACTACCTCTTTTCTCTAGAGAAAGAGCAGTGGACTCCACTTTTCATTAGTATTTATTACTGAAGACCACAAAGTCCTTTTACAAGAGCAATTATGTTATGCATAACTATGCCCAAAGTAATTTAATGCTTCTTAAAAATTCATACATGAAATCAAACAATTTAATAATTTAATATTTGCTTAACTTTAGGAAGGATGACTACAAACCGTCACATATATCACATACATACATGGGTTACCATTAAAGACCACTCTGAACTTCAACGGGACCAGACTGAAGTGGTGTGGGAGCAGCGATGGGTATGCCTTGGTACACATGATAGTGGCATCACTGCTTCACAAGCAGTATTGATTGCTGGGTTGCTTTTGGGTGTATTTCAAGGTGATGGCTACCACCTATTAAGCTCTAGATGACATAGTTTATTTGAGAGACTGTCGAGCTTGTATTGTTTCTACCTGTCTGGTAAGGGCTGGCAGAATTAGCATTCTCCAGTTCTTTTGATTAAACACTGTCATCTTTTGGGACTCAAATGCAAAGGTTCTGAAGTCCTTTATGTCATTTTGAGAGTGAAGACAAGCTTCATGAAACTGATGGCTAGAGTGTGGATGACTATACTCAATTATGGCATAGACTATTTTTCTCTCTCCTTGGCCTTGTCCCATTAATTAGCAGCGATGATTTTTAAGATGCATGTAAAGATGCAGTGGCAACTAAAATCTCATCCTTGGATTTCCCTCTAGGCCTTCTACTTGGCATGGGGATGATTAATCAAAGCACTTATTGAACAACAGATACGGAGCACCAGTTGGACCTTAGTAAGGACTCAAACTGTCTTGCCAGTGAATCCAATAGATATTCTACCTCCTTCATGATATATTTAACTAAACTCAAAAGTATCTAAACATAGAAGGACTCTGCTCTGGTACAATATTATGCCTTCCCCACAGCTGTCCTTGAAGGCTAATATAGGAAGATTTCCTATTTGGAGTGACAATGCCCTGTGATTCTGGAGACATTAAAAAACAAGCACATGTGCTCATGTGCTTCTCTAGGTGTGCCTGTACTACAGAGACATTGACAGTAGGCTCATTTTACCATTACAGTTTTATACCACCTTGTTTCTTTCAGATAAACACAGAATGTGGCCAGGTTCTGTGCATCAGTACTCAACATTCATTGGATGAGTTGCTGGGGGCTCAGCTTTATAAACTAGATTTAATGTTTATCTAGTTTGCCATATTATGGTGCGCTGTCATGCGGTAGATCTAGTATTTCACATATTATTTTTATTTATATTTGTTTGTATCCCATCTTTATTATTTTTATAAACAACTCAAGGAGGCGAACATATTTAGTACACCTTTCTCCTCCTATTCCCCAAATATTTTTAATGCTTCCCTACCACCCATTTAATGCTCCTAAACTTTCTTTTTAGATTCTCACTTTTATATATAATTTATGTTTTAATTTATATTTTTGTATCTTCCAGCTTTTTGTAATTTTTTCTAGATTTTATATACACGGACCTTCTTTGGTTTTTTATGTTTCTGTACCCCATCCCCATATAGAACTATAACTGTAATAAATAACTGTTTAATTGGTCTTTAGTGAATCAGGAGATGTATTGTTCCACTTGTTAAATACTTTGAACAAGTTGTCTGAAGAGTTATCAGCATTTAGGATCACAAGAGGGCGCTTGGAGCCTGTGGAATTTCTGACTCTGCCATCCTGAATTTAAAATTAAGAAATGTCAGCTTTGATGACTTACGAAAAAGGAGAGGGAACTTATAACCCTGCAGCTGTTATTAATTTCTGGAGGAGGTTCCTATCTCAGAAACATGTGGAAGTCCACAGGTTCTGCATCCCTGCGATTCAGCAATTAATGTTTACAAAATGTGACCTGAGCTTCCCTGTAATGATTGAAGCTTCTTCTACAGAACACATTGATTGGGTCAACCTTACACAGGGTACTTGTACTACATCTGTGTATGTTGTGAAATCATTTCTGAAAACCTTATAAGCATCTATTACAGCCTGCCCTAACTAGTATCCTACTTATATTGGAGACATGATAAATATGGATGATTGAAGTGTATTTTTCTCCTGCTCTATTAGAGTCTTCTATGGAAACAAATGAAGACAATGAAATACAACACTTCAAATATAGTGGCCAGATAGCTTTAAGAGGGGAATGAACTAATTCAGAGACAATTAGGTTATTGGTGGCTCTTTGGTATACTCTTGATGGATGTTTGTTCTTTCCTGAATCAGAAAGAGCACTGGGCAGGCTGTAAGCTCAGTTTGGTGATTGGGGCTAAATCTTGCTAGGCTATCTAGAACTCATTTTGGCTGATGAAATCCCACATCTTGACCCCCCCAAAAACCTATGCATGGGTTCTTTTTGTGGACTTCAGCTCAGCGTTTAACACCATCATCCCAGACATTCTTCACTACAAACTGACCCAGCTCACTGTACCTGCCCATACCTGTAAGTGAAATTTCTGACTGACTGGAAGCAACAGGTGAGGCTAGAGAAACCCAAGAGACCCGTCTGTCAAAATTCGGATGACAGATGACACAATGGTCACTGGACTCATTAGAGATGATGATGAATCTGCGTTTAGATAGGAAACTGAACTGCTGGCCCTGTGGTGCAGTCAAAACAACTTAGAGCTGGATACACTCAAATCTGTGGAAATGACAGTGGTTTTTAGGAAGAGTCTTCCTATTTCACTCCTTCTTACCATACTCAACAACACAGTTATCAGCAGTACAGTCCTTTAAGTTTCTGGGCTCTATAATCTCCCAAGACTTGAAATGTACAGCTAACATTAGCACCATCATTAAGAAGGCATATCAGAAGATGTACTTTCTGCATTCAGCTCAAGAAATTCATCCTGCTTCAAGAGCTGTTGACACAGTTCTACAGAGAAATCATTCAGTCTGTCCTTTGTACATCTATAACTGTCTGGTTCAGTGCAGCAGCCATGAAGAACAGGTACAGAGTCCGTTCAGTCAAGACTTCAGAAAGAATTGCAGCTAACCTGTCATCCATAGAAGACCTGTATATTGAGAGGGTCAAGAAAAGGATGGAGAAGATATCTGCAGACCCTTCTCACCCTGGACACAACTTATTTGAGCCTCTTTTTTCTGGTAGGTGTTACAGGTACTGCATACCAAAACTACCAGACACAGGGACAGTTTCCCTACCCCCACATGCCATCATCCAGCTGAATGTTTGACATATACTACATGACAGAACACAAGTGTGAAGAATTCTAAATTATCCCAGAAGTTCTGTCTAATATGTATACATACTTATCAATAAGGCCATGGGTCTAATTCTACATTTTATAATATTTCCTTCTACTGGCTGCACTGAATACACACTTTACTGCTGAATACTTTATTTGTTTATATTATTATTTTATTTATTGTTGTCTTGCAAGCATACTGAGCGTTGCTTGTACTGGAGTCAAATTCCTTAGTCTCTACCCATGCTTGGCTAATAAAGTATCTGAATCTGAAATCTGAGTAAGTGGATAGGGTGATTTCTCCAATATGTTTGTAGCTGTGGGATGCACCCATGCTCCCTTGGTTCCTATGTGCAGCTGTGGGAGAGAGTGGTGGATAGTACATGATGAACTAGAACCAGGAGATTACCAGTGCTTATTTTGGGAACAATTTGTTCCTGTATCCTTAAAAGAGGTTGTAGAGCATAATTCCTTAAAAGCGCCTCTATTTATTATTGATAACCATCTGGTCTCTAATCTCCCCATTTTAGGGGAGATTATTAAGATGATGGTCAGTTGGGAACTACAGAGTATCCTAATATGGACCTAGAGAAAGCAGATAATACAGTTGGGGTTCAAGATTTGGACAGAGATAAAACTGGATTTATTTTATTAGCCATCCAACTTCTTGTTGATGACCTTGGTCAGGATTTGGCTGGAGGTGTTGTACCATGCTTGGTCTTCTGAAAACTCTTGGCAGCAAGATGTATCAACTGCAACCCTACTAGAACAGGAAGACAATGTAATAGTGATCCTCATCCTTATCATTACATGTGGTCCTTGATTTACCACCATTCATTTAACAACAATTCAAAGTTATGATACCACTGAAAAATGTGAATTACAACTGGTCCTCACACTTATGATTGTTGCACTGTCCCTGTGGTCATATGATTAAAATTTGGGTGCTTTTCAACTCCATGAATTTATAACAGTTAGTAGTGTCCAGGGATCATGTGACTGCCCATTAGTGACCTTCCCAGGGGGCTTCCAACAATCAAAATCAATAAGGGAAGGCAAATGAACTTGATGACCACATGACTCACTTAATAACCACAGCAAAAATGTCATAGAATTGGGTTTAACTCACTTAATGACCACATTGCTTAGCCATAGAAGTTCTAATCTCAATTGTAGTTGTGAGTCAAGGACTACCTGTATGTGCTTGGATTACTGCATGTGTTCTACAGGGGGTTACCATTAAAACCATTCTGAGCCGGCTAGTTCAGAATGCAGTGGCGCACTTGCTGCCATAAGCATTTTACACCAGTGTTCTGGGGCCTGCAATAGCTTTCTACTGGCATCTAGCTGCAATAGCTTTCTACTGGCATCTACTGGCAATCTAGGTGCAATCAAATAGGTACTATTTGAATCAAATTCAAATAGTAGCTTTAAACTATAAAACCCCTATATAGACTGGTTCTGTGATATCTACCAAACCATCTTCTCCAACTGGAACTGAAATATCTACTTCATACATCCTGGGATAAAACTTTTTGCAGTTCTCCAAACTATTTGAGAAGAGAGTTAAGACTTGCAAGTATGACTTTTAGTGGACAACAATGGATTATGGTATAGCCTCCTAATGGATGCCATATAACTAGCTTTGTGGCTGCTAAAAATCAAATTGTTTCAGAAGGCTTATGGTGATTGAGATGACACCTACAAATGGTTATTTATTTTTTCATTTAATTACCAGAGTTATATCCCTTGTTTTACCCAGGAGCTTGAAGTGGTGTATAATTATGACTTATTTAGGTATTTAACATGGATATTTTTATATTCTGCAATTGTATATATTTGTTGTAGAACGTCTAGCTGATTGCAGTAAGTACACATTGAGTAAATAAACATTTATTTAATTATTGGATTTCCAACCCACCATTTACTCTCAAGTTCCTTTCTGTAATGTAGAGGTTTGCTTTTTCAGCTATTCTTTCTCTCTAATTTCTTTTCTTGAAGAATTATTGGATAAAATAAGACAACTGATGGAGTTTAGATGTTTCTACTATATCACTGGCTCGTGAGGTTAGTTTAATCTTATGCACAAATGTGTGTGCTTTTGACTAATTTTAATCTTCCTGTGTCATATTAAATACTTCTTCAGAAACACACTAACCTATTTATTTGGATATCTAAGGCAACCGAACTGAACAGCAACTCTGGGTGGCCCACAGGCTGTGGGAACTGCATGACTCAGAAGGTTATGCTCTTGGCCAGTGATATTTGAAACATACTGAAAACATTTTCAATTAACTGAGAGAGTCATCCTGGGCTGGACATCAATCCATTCCCTTCTGCTGCAAAAGTGACAAAAGTTACCTTTCTTCTCCATGCGCTTCATATCCATCAGCTTTTCCACATTGTTTGGGTCATTGAGCCACAGCTGCATGCGCACAAATGGCTCCCGGCCCTTCAAGCTCAGTTTGTGCCAGGGCTTTGGGCGAGCAAGTAGGTCCGAGACTGAGCCTTGGGTCAATCCCAGGATTGTCTCCCCAAACAAACGTTGACCTGTAAAGAAATGCAAACATCAAGTTATTTGTGTCAAAAAAAAAAACCCAAGATAAAAGAAAGAAGATTTTTAAAGACCTGCAACTGTTGAAGAATAATATACTTGAAAACCAGAAGATGCTTATTTGGATTTTTCTTAAAAAGAATACCCTCTCCTGTTTTAAGAAACTGCAAGCAATTTATAAGGAGATTCCTTTGGCCACTAGAGTATCTATCTATAGTGAAGAGGAAGACTAACCACCCACAGCTTTAAATGCCTTATAATAAAATGCTTCTGTTTTCTATATTAATTCTGAAAAAATTAGCTTGTTCCTACAAGGAAAGCCATGATTCAGAATCAATTTGAAAAATCATTTCAGATTCTGAGTCAGTTCTAAAACTCATGAAACAAAGAAAAGACACGTCAGCAAAGGCAATAATATACGAGTGGCAAATAACTTGCAATAATCAAGAATGTCACAGGCTGTATCTCCAACAGGTATTCATCAAAATAGGCGGTGAGCTCAAACTTTTCTATTTTCATCATCAGCATTCCAAACTCAGGTTTACAATATTTGCATTTCTGTACAATGAGAGCCAGTCTGGTGTTGTGATTAAAGTAGCAGGCTAGCGACCAGGAGACTGTGTATTCTAGTCTCGTCTTCCGTATAAAGCCAGCTGGGTGGCTTTGGGCCAGTCACTTTCTCTCAGCCCAAAGAAGCATGCAGTAGCAAGTCACTTCTGAAATTCTTCCAAGGAACCATAAACACATGTCCAGGCAGTCACCACAAGTCATGACTGATTTGAAGATGTCAAAAAACCAAAACAAAGCAAACCAAAGCCCACAATGATCCAGCATTAGACAGACACTTTCATATCATTTTTCTCTGAACTGTTTCTTAATTAATAAAGTCATCTGATGATGAATGCTTTTCATCAAAGAGAGTTTGTAAAGTGATCTTATGAATGCAGACATGCAAATAATTGCAAAAATGTGGGTTAGGATAACACAGAATTTTAATCTAAATCAGGTATGATTAAAATCAGAATTAATGAGGTGCAGTGAAGTGGGATATAAATCCACAATGGGAATAAAAAAATAATTTTACATTCTGGAGTTTCTGAAATGATTTATGGAAAATGAAGTTGAAGGAAGAAATGCACAATACCTTCTGAGGGTAGAAAGACCTATTCTGCAAGAATTTATGCCAGTGTGTTATAATAGTTAAGGACTGGACTGAGACCAGGGAGACCCAGATTTTGTCTTGGAAGCTCCTGGAATGACATGGGGCTAGCCACTCTTTCTTAGTCCAACCTCCCTCAAAGGGTTGTTGTTCTGGGGAGAGACAGGGAATGCTATATTTGCTGCCTTGATTAAATGAAAGGTGGGGTATCAATTTACTAAGTACATTCTGAGACTCCATACTACCTCCCAGACAGAGAGCTGATACAGCACATACATTATGCCCAAAGCATGGCATCACATCACAAAATCCCAACCCATTGCTTATGCTTAAAATGGTGCAAGACTTCAAGACTGCAGCTTCAAACCTACTAGTCCAAATGAATTACACCCATATGCAAGCCCAGGAGTGAATACAAAAGAATGTATTTTCTCTAATTTCTATGAACATCTGATTATCTGGATAACTTCATCCTTCTCCTGGGGTTGGAGTTTTCAGGGGCAAAAATGACAGGATTGATTCTTCTTGATGTATGCACTTCCTGCTGTTCAAGGTTGAGGACCTTACAAGGGAGATAATGGAAACAAAAACTAACAGCAGACTGAAACAATTTCCAACTTGCATTTCCTTAGTCAGCTCCTGCCATTCAGTGCAGCAGATGCTCAAACTGTACTATGGTTAGGCTTCCTAAGATTTCTGTTCCATTAACCTAATCGAAACCATTCAAACAATGATCCTGGCACCCCCGCCCCTGCTCAGCTGCTGGCATGCCAGAGTCTTCTGGAGGGCAAGCAAATAACAACAGCTGTGAGTGTTTTTAAATTCCGAGAGCAAATGAACCTTAGCTATCAGGATGGAAAATTTTCAGAAATTTTATTTATCTTTGCCTTTACAGAAACTTTCTTAATGAATGGTTCTGTTAGGAGTCTAATGCTCAGTTCACATAAACACCCAAACCTGTGGAAAGTTAAATGACTATTTCTTCCTGTAATTTGATGTTAATTATACAAAATATGAAGATCCTTACTTTTAGGCTTTCTGAGATGCTCTGGTTATCTTTGCAGCAGCCCCTGAGAGGACAAGTGAGAAAATGTCTTCCCTGTTCTTCTTCCATCCCATAAATGTCATCTGTGCAACAACTGTTTTTTTGCAATAAGAAATAATTTCCTTGGACTGATTTTATTTTAGCAACCATTGGCTTACTGGAATCATTTACTGGATATAACGCAGCCATCTTGCCTAACTCATCATCCTCCAGATATGTTGAGACTATAATTGGATAGGCATTCTGGAAGTCCAATCCACCTGGAAGGTGCCAAGGTGAGAAGGCAATGTAACCTACTCATCAAAACTACATTAGAACAAAGAAGCACAGAACTGAAATAAGAGCCAGTGGTTAAAGGCCCCAGGCTGGAAACCAGGAAACTGTGGGTTCTAGTCTTTTGGTACAAAGCCAGCTGGATGACCTAAGGTCAGGCACTCTCACTCAGCCCTATGAAGGAGACAATGGAAAACCATTTCTAAAATGATTGCTAAGGAAGCTTCATAGACTTGTCCATGTAATTGCAAGGAATCAACAATGACCTGAAGACATACACACAAACAAATCCTGGAAGGTCCTCTTTAAACCAGCAAGTCCAACTCCCTGCTGACTACAAGGATTCAAACCAAACCATCTCCAATAAGTAAATGTCCAATCTCTGCTTAAGAAAAGAGGAATCCACCCAGCTCTATGGGTAATTAGCAACACTTACTTATCTGTTATATTTTAACAATATTTCCTATGAAAACCCATCTTAAAGCAGTTTGCAAAATATAAAATTCAGTAATAAAACAACAAATGAAAACAAAATAAAATTGAAAAAATCTTGGTGAAGAAGAAAATAAAAGCAAAAGACCCTGCCCATGCACCATTCATAACAGGGAAGGCCTGGCCTGGGTGGAACAATATGTCTTCCAAAGAACTTTAAAATATCTATTAAGTATTGTCCTAAGAATTTCAGAAAAATTCAGAGTGTAGGTACTACCATGAAGAAGGCCCACCTGCAGTTAACAAGGAATCACTATGGAACTCTGGGCTAGACAAGTGGTCCTTCCCAAACAATCTTAGCCACTGACCCATTCCGTTCATGGTCTTAAGATACCAAAAGCCAACTCCTGAATCTGGGTCTAAGAATAATGGGTAGCCAGGGTGATCACTTCAGTAGCAAAATAACATATGCATGACTGATGGTCAACCCAATGGGATGGCTGTCACATTTTGGACCATTAATAATCAATAGCCTTTCTTGCTACTTGATCCTTACAACTTGTATTCATTAGCACCCCCTTTCTCCATCTGTAGTCTCTTTCTTGTCATCATGGTTTACAGTTGAAAATGGCAGCCATGTATTTTCGTCTCCACATCTCTTACAATTTCCTTTTAAATGACTATGGCCCCTGATTTTAAAAGAGGCGCTTACTTGCAGTTTCACTGATTGGTTTCAATATTTTATACTGGAATTATATTTATATTTATGTATTTAGCAATTTCCTTATTTACTTTACTTAGCAGTTTACTAATGATTAAAATTTAATCATTAATTTAGATTGAATAAACATTCAATATGCTTTTTGCCTCCTGTTATTTAACAGAGGCTTTCTTATTTTCTTGTTTAACAATTTGACTGCAGAGTTGATTGTCATACTGTATTTTTCTGGAGAGGGTATACTTAAAAACATTAAAAATCTATTGATTAATAAAGAAATCTTTCAGAAAATTAATAGAATTAAGCACTATTTATTGTTGGAAGGGCCATGATGGTTCAAGAACTGGTCTGCTGCTATCAAAATGTGTTTTTAAGAGCTGCTCTCCCTTATTACTTGTAGGTGCTTTAATCAATGGGTTTTCCCACCCATGGACATGTGGCAAAGGGTTTTCATTAGAGATATTCAGTCTCCATGGGGGCTGATGCCCTCTTGTACATTTTTTTCCACTTGGCAAAGACTTTTCCATTTTGTTAATCTTTTTGACTTTCGATAAATGGCTTATTCTGGCTAATGCTGCTTGATACAAGTAGTTTTTTAAAAATATACTGCATTTTGATGCATTGCATCTTATTCTTGAACTGAACTCCTTTTATATCTGAGTTAAACTTATAATGATATACTGAACAGAAAAATCAGGGATTGGGATTATATCAAATATTCCTCTTCATTTTCTAGTGGTTTCTGAGCTTTCTAGGCAGACCTCTTAACATATTGAAGTATTATTGAATGAAAAAATCTCTGTACAAAGAAGAGAGATGGGGATGGGAGTGGCTGTGGTGAGAAGAAACTTTCTATTTGTCCTATGGAGCGCACAATATTTGTTTCTTTTATGTCTGAGCAGTGGAATGAATACAAATGAAAAGCTTGGAATTCGGTAGAATTTTTTCCTAGCTGTAACTGAAGTAAAGAGGATATTTGTCTCAGTGAAGGAAAACAAGAGCTGTGGCAAAAGGCTTTGAATTTAAGCAGAGGAATTAAATCTCAATATGCTAGATTACTATTATTAATAAAAGAGATGCTGGATATCTATAAATAAATTGAGAACTTGACAACACCCCCCAATTTCATGCAAAAATAGTATTTGGATGTAATTATTTCACCATGGATAACTTCTTGTGTTCAGTCATCTACACAAGTATGC
>JANHZU010001480.1:204449-219538 GCA_032468055.1 Acrochordus granulatus | reverse complement strand
AAACATTATTAAATGTAAATACGTATTATCTGAGAAAATGAAAAATATATATCCTAGAAAAACAAAAGGTACTAAAACAATCAAACAAAAAATAAACCATGCATTCCAATGTACCAAATAATCCTGTCTCCTTAAGAGAATGGGATATAATTAACCAACTGCAGATGATCATATACTTAGCTTAATTAGCAATGGCTCAGTAGTACCAATTTAATATAAAACAGAAAAACATTTTTTTGACTCTAAAACAGTTCGTTACCAAGTCAATAAGCTTGGATACTTATTGTGGTGTCATCCACATCACAAGACATAAGATTAGGAGAATATACATGAAAGATGCAGGCCACAAGGAAAAAAGAAAAATGCTCAATGCACTGACATTTCCAGCACATCCATTCACTATATAAATGTTTTCAGGCTACCAAGATGCATCTTCTTTCTTTCTTTTTAATGCATATCTCTAATCTAGACCAATCTGTTTTACCCCATCTCTTCTGCCCATTGGATCTGTGCCTTGGATACATTTATTTTGTTTTTATTATCTGCTCTTCTATCCACTGTGATGGTATTTTCCATCCCACGTCATTTCCTTGTACTTTAGGACAGTTTTAACCACCCTTGTCAGTATTCTTCTTTCTATACAGTATAATAAGTTTTGAACTTCAATGTTAATTATTCAATATGAATTTCAATGTTCACAATGTTCATATATAACTTACTATAGTTTCTACATAAGAAACTTTGGGGGAAACTGCAAAATTCCCAATCAAGATTCCTTCCCCAGTGGAAGGAAAATATTATGGAAAGAGCTTCATACTTTAGAGACATCCACTAATGCTGGGTTACAAATGTTTTGTGTTAATACCTTTCCGTTGTAAACTGTCTGTTTGGGGGTATCATAATGGACAGTATTTTCTTGAGATAAAGGAGAACTCAACACTCTTTTAAGCCATTAATCTTTAATAGAATCTACTGAGATAAACAATACCCCAAGGTCATTTATTCTCTTAAGCACTTATTACTATTTCCACATTAATCTGAACTTCAATGGCCACCAC
Source organism: Acrochordus granulatus (assembly GCA_032468055.1). Classification (NCBI taxonomy): domain Eukaryota; kingdom Metazoa; phylum Chordata; class Lepidosauria; order Squamata; family Acrochordidae; genus Acrochordus; species Acrochordus granulatus. Next base: position 218,480 of record JANHZU010001480.1, on the reverse strand, counting down.
AGCAGGGTTCTCCTACCTGTTTTCTGTACCTGCAGCTCCCTTTTTGCTTGCTCCAGAATGGATTTGATAGCTTCATCAGAGCCAACTTCTGTAGCTCGGATTCTTGTGGTAATGTTACCTGAAGAGAGGTAAAATGATCACTTGTTGAGGACCTCCTGAGAAATGATTTTCCAAGCCACAAACTCATAGCTTGACTTAAAAGCTATGAATTACTCCATAAAAACTACAAGAAGAAGATGAACCAATGAATAAAATGAACAGCTATATCTCTATTTTATCTTCTTATGGGAAAATACCTTGTTCTATCTTCTATTACAATTGCAGCTATTTAAAATTTCAAACATCTGCTCTTTTAACTTGTCCCTGCTTTTGTCCTCAATCATATCTCACAAATGTAACCCTTTTCTTCATGGTCACATTTATTTAAAAAAGAATACAAAAGAGAAGTGATTTGCTCTAAGGATACTTGGACAAAAAAAAATCCATACATCGAACTGGCATACTGGCTGATTTCATATATTGTGCTTATGTGTCAACACGACATTGAATGGCTTGCATGGTTGGTAAATCACAGTTCACAGGTTAGTGTCATGCATGAGCTCAGTCACTAATTTGGACTATGTAGCCTGGTTATATCTCCCCTAAGCAACAGAAGTTTGCAGAGGGAGCCTGCTTCACTTGCTTCTTTTTCCTAGATTTTCTACGCATAAAAGCCAGGACCTGATGCTCTAGTACTCCATTAATGTGCTTTGCCTCATCAAACTCATAATGAATTTAAGATAATATGGAAAAATTTGTTAACAGCATACTCTTACAACAAGAATATTAAACAGTATTTTAAATAGCCTGCTCTTGAAAGTATATGGACCATTTCCATCCAAAGCATGAATAGTTCTGAGCACAAATTGCAAGACTTTTTCTTTTGCCATATTTTTTTAAAGAAAAACTGCTAAACATTAAAAAACACAAAATATATCCAAATATAACACAGTATTGCAGACAGGAATAAAAAACAGACATATGGTGTGTGTAGTTAGAGGGGGCAGTGTATTTGAATTATTTTGGTCATTTTCCAAATTGACAATATGTCAAAATAATATTAAAATCTTCCTTTAAACAAGACATAGCTCAATGCTTGCTTTCCAAAACCTTTCAGTTCAATGGAAGCAGACCAAATGCATGTTGATGGGGGGCCTTTACATACAATCTTCAATTATCAAGTGCCTCCCAAAGGCAGTAGATATTGGTGCCAGAGATAGCATTTTAACACCTATGGTAAAAATCCAATTGGCTCCTTTCTCTCACCCACTCAATTAATAGCAGCATCATTCATCAGAATTTTCTGCTTAAACACATCATTGAAATGGATAGGAACATTATTCTAATGAGAACTATCTGGCTTCTGCTGTCCTGGCATCCATCCGTGATTTCAATATTTTACATACTTGGCTATTTAGGATGATTGGTGTATAACAAGAATCAAAGATGCAGGTGGGTGAAGAGTCCATCAAAATGTTCCCAATTCTCCTATCAGAGATCCTAAGGCTATATGCCTGAACATTACTTTTTCCAAGAATGAAACAGTTTATAGTTGCTGTAAGAAGTCCATGTCTGATGACCTACAGAATCATGTCAGAAGGAATCATTCTTCTCTGTACAGGTTAATGTAATTCTATGGTTCTGAGTTCAAAATATGAACAATCCAAATATAACAAAAAATTTAAAAAAATATTGCAAAATGACTGGGATTCAGAATACACAATATTGAGCAAGAATAAACAACTAACTGAAAATATTAGAAACTCATATATGCACAAATATCTCTTCCTTATATAACCAAAATTAATGGAAAAGGGGCAAACTGAAGCCCAGCATCTGAAGATTTGCAGAGAAGACTTCAGAATATCCTCTCCAGTTGTAGGAGACTGGCCATCTATCTCTCTTATGCTTTTAACTACTGCCCCTGGGGGGTATTCAAATGCAAGTTCAGTTTGCAAAATAGCAATCTTTAAGGCAGAAGAACAATCCTAACACTCTTTGTAGTCATCAGAGAAACGAATTTCCCCCCAGAAGTAAGTCAACTCCTTGTTTTACCATTTCTTAATTAAAACAAGACACTGAACATAAAAGAAGGAATGCATTTAAAAGTTCCAAATTCCTATGTGCCTTCATTACCCAGTTCTTAAGTATTTAAGGCAATTATCCTGAGTTTTAAAAAATCTGAAATAACATTAGCAAGCACAATGGTGATTTCACTTTATTTAATAACTTAAGAATTTATACAACTATTTTCCTTAGTATTTGAACAGCTTCATTCCCACCTGGCCTAAGTTTCATGACTTGCTTTACTAAGAATAGCCCACTGAAGGCCCTTTCTATCTAAAAGATGTCCATTCCAATTCTTCTTTCCAGATTGACCACTCTATGAAGAGAGAATGGGGGATCTGATGCTGCCCTTCTACTATTAGCAGCACCTGGGTGACCTAATATAGATCCCCTGTTCACAGACATCTGCAAAAATACAAAACACATTGTGCTTTTTAAACAAAAAAAAATACAAATTAAAAATAAATGCATCAAGGTACATATGCATATACATATGTATATATATATATATGTACATATATGCATATGTACATATGCATATACAAGGTACATATACATATGCATAATTTATGTGCTCTGTACAGATGATGCTTTTCCTTTTTTTGGTAATTTCTGCTCTATTCTCTTAAGAAGCTCACAGTATCATTAATTCAGTTTTGTGGAAATTACATCCAAAATGGCTTATGGCAGGAAGGGTATACACTGGATTCTGTCAGCTGAAGGCCCCAGAAGGAGAGCCATTTCTGCAATGGCACCTGTCCTTTGGATCATCATTCCTGCTGAGATTAGATTGGCCCCATTCCTGTTGGTCTTTTGTAAGGCCTTGGATTTGTGCTCTAGCCTATCTCTTGAATGATAGATTAGATTCTCCCCAGATTCTATCTCTTTTTGTCTTTTTATTTTTGTTTATTTTGTTTTATTATAAGCCACCTAAAGTCCATAGAAAAGAGATTGGCAACTATATAAACTGAGTGAATAAAACAAGGCATTCACTACAAAATATCAAAGAATCAGAAAATGTAAAATGCTGAACACAGAAAATAATTCTTGTTAAAAGCTGAGTTTAAAAGCAGCAGATCAAACATGTTAAACCTGCTGAATTTAAAAATAAAAATGAAAGGTAAAATTGAGTAATATCTGTGAAGTCACAGACTCCTTATCCCTCATCTAAACATTTATGTCCGCATATGAAGGAGAAAATGGATGTATAAAATACAGACCATATTCACATACCAGGTTAAGCTATGCTTATAAATTAGCTGGCTGGCAAATGTTTGCTGAATATCTATCTAATGATCAGGTGTTATCAATGTACCATTCCTTAAACTATCTGTGCTGTGCAAAATATGGATCTTTAGTTTTGTTCAGACTTGAAACAATCCAGAGAAAGAAATCTAAAATTCCGGCCTATTTTCTTGGTTCATGCCAAGAAGGGGGCTAGTTTGAAAAAGCCATGGATGGATCATTAGTAGATATATGCATTATTCAGATCCAAAGTGGGAAAGGTGCTTTGGATCTGATTTTGGTGTGCTCAACACATCTGTGGAAGACTCCTTATGCCAAAGTCATGCTTTTTTCAGGCTGTGCATGGTAGATACACATTCTTAAGAAACTGGTTACTCCTTAACATGAGTTAAGGCGGCATGAAGATGTTCATCCTATTGCTGCCCATTTAACTCAAATGGTTATCATCTGAGCCCCATAATAAATGTTGCTATTTTAAGGATCTAAGAAAGGACTTCAATATTCATATTTGAAAAAATGAACTTTGAAGAGCGATTCAGTTCATTTTAGCCCATGTCCTGAAACAGAGTTGTACACTGCAATCTTAAGCAGATTTGCTCAGATACAAGTTTAAGTGATCTTTTGCAAAATACCTGGAATTATGATTGTAGCCTTACCTCCCCTTTAAAAAAGCAGTCCCATAATCAACCAAATAAAGATTTCTACAGTATTGGTGTAGTGATTCTACAGATGCAAAATTCAAAGCCATTCTGAACAGAGAGAAGAGTTCTCAATCTATGAACACAAACAACTTTCCTGAGACCACCAATGGGAGTTTACTGCAGAGCTATAAACCATACCTGGTTCAAAACTGGCCATACTCTGCCCATTAGCCTTATTATGCTACACTGCTTGAATGCTGCATTAACCCCTATTTTATTAAGATTTTTTTGAGCAAGTAGTATAATTAGGATAGATTTCATTCTATAGCATATGTTTCCTTACTGCCTCAAGTTTTCAAAACTTTGATGGCATTTTAGCATCACATTTGCTATCAAACACTGATATATCTAGCTGAAATGGCTTTGGATCCCTGTACGCACTTCTACATCTCTATGTTCCTGATGGCAATTCACTCAACATGTATTCAAGCCCACAGAAGGAGACGTGGTTTGCATTGTTTAAGATTCATAGAAGAGTCAACTCTATGTACACCCCATACCAACACTTAACTTTTTATATCAATATCACTTTTGACTGTGAAACTCCAACACCAAGAAGCCACAAAGACTACAAGAGCTAATATGATATAATGGGCCACACATCAGACTTGAAACAATGGTTCTGCCATGAAACATACTAAGGTGGGTGGCAACTTAGTCACTTGTAGTCTAAAAAATGGGATTATTCGAATGGATGCTGACCTGAGCTCCTTGGAGGAAGCAGAGAAAACTAGTGGGATTAATAGTAGGGGAATCCAGCTTTGCCTAAGTAAGACAGTTTTACTTGAAGGAGCCAAGTTAGTACAGCAATAGACTTAGAAGAAGAGGAAAGAGGGGATGAGTGAACTGGATGCTAACCCATGGTTTGTTTTATACTTACTGCACCAGTACAGATATAACACTGACTCTTTGCCAAGCATCATTTACCATCCCTTTTCCTCTTTTCCTCATCCAGCATCAACCTGATTTTAGATTATCTATGCAAAGGCACCATGTGGATGCTAATCAGGGCTGACCTTAGAATGAGTGTTTGTAAAGCTATACTTGTTTCAAGCACTGATTTTCAGGATAACTTTGGTTAGCACCAAGCATGGTTTGGTCTACTTGTTATACAAAATCCCTATCAATGCAGGGAACTATGGGCTATGGAACTGATCTGGAGAGGAGTAGGAGGGAGGAGATGATTTCAAATGAAACTTGGAAGGAGTCCACATTATAGCTGCACAGGGCCCACTGTCTGTTTTTCTCTCAGATTCCAGGCCAGAATCAAACTGCATCCCTTTGTGTTTATAGCAAAAATAATTAAGACAACAAACAACTAAGCATACTTCACTTCCCAAAGATCAACTGCAAAGAGAAACACCTGCCTTGACGTACCTTCTGACCCATTTCTTCGTTTCGGTACTTCCTGAAATAGCCTGCTCAGGTTCTGGCCTGGATTCTCTGTTGAAAAACAAGTTGGGTAAGAACAAAACAATCAGGGGGGGTTCTTCTTATAATTTTGGCCTGTGAGATGAAACAAGAACTGCCTAAAATTTATAGGGATTGGTGAGAGAGGGAAGGAGTGGATGGTGAGCAAGGGCAGCAGTGAAATCAAGCAGCTCATAAACCTTTTCGGTCTGGCTACTTTGAAAAAGGAAGCAAGGCAGACTATTGGTTAATAAAGATTGTAGCTGTGCATCAAAAGATTAGAAAGATATAAATAAACATATAAAAGGTACAAAAAGACAGAGATGGGTCAGTAATTCTTACAAAGAGCAGATAACCTCAAAAAGGGAACATGCTTGAAGATGCTATAAACAGTCCTTGGCAATTTAGGGATGCTCTGCTTGAAAAAGCACACAACAACTCTTCAAATCCCCATTCCTTTTAAATCTTCTCTTCTAAACGAAATCACACTGATTAGAAAAGCAAGCAATTTCACTTTAGAAGAGAGAGTGGAAAAAAAATCTCCATTTGTAATATTATTTCATATAAACACCGGCAAGGAAGTTTGTTCCAAAGTGAATGTCTAAAGTACCATGTAATAAAATAGTATGAAGGGACAATCCAATTGTATGAGTTAGCATGAGTTATCATATGAAAATCAAAAACGGGGAAGAAATGGTTAAGAATTATGATTTTTATTCTATACTGAACTTTAAAAAATGCCAATATGATATTATTCTGTTTTAAATTATGAGTGGCCAAATTTTAGAAACATCACATATCCTGAGATGGAGCTAAGTAGGGAATAACTGGCTTTTCACTCCAGTCCCCCAGTCCCCATTTTCCTATTTAATTCCTCCATCTATTTCCTCTTATATGCCAGAGAATATTGACATTCTGCAGAGAAAATGAAGAATGGGACTATAGAGAATACAGGAAATGTCCTTTCACATATGTAGTCCCATATAATTCTAAGCACTAGCCAATCCATGTATAATAATGTATGTGTGTTCAGGTATATATATCTGGACTCTCATTGGATACTGTATGAGCAGTGCATTGTATAAGAAAATTTATATGGCTAAGAATTCATGTTTTCAGTTCTCACAGTTATGGAGAAAAGACAGCAGCTACAACTGGGTGTTACAGTTGGCTGTTTTGCCTCTATAGGGTCCAAAAAGGACATTCTGCTTTTAATGGAGGAGAAGTATCTCTCCTAATTTAGAAACAAGTTTCTTCATATAATGCATTTCCAGCATTCCCCATCCTTGGGTAAGATAAGGAGTTATACTACATCAAACTTAAGGAATCATTACAAAATATACATTTCTTTATATATTCCTTAATACAACAGGAATGCTCCAGTTTGCAGTATGTACAGACCAGCACTCTTATTAAATTTCATTTATGTTCCTCTGAAATCTCCATTCTTGAATAGTGACCTGGCAATTCCTGCTTATGAACCTTTTTACCCTTCAGAATTACATATAATTAAATGTTATATTCCAATAATGTGAAACATGACCAGTTTCAACTTGTGCTATGTATAACATTTACTGCACAAAATGTGTGCCATATAAGAAGTCTCCTATAGCTTCATGTTTACACCTCTGCCTTAAAAATAGTACAATGAAGACACGGGTGTAAATACAGTCTCAAAGAGTGAAATTCAGGATATAGGAGGATAGTGGTTACACTAAAGAGGAAATTTGTGAATCCAAGGAAAAGCTACAAGATCAGATGCCCTAATATATTTATGAAGGTGTGATTGAGACATTATACAATTCTTCTGAAAAGGACCATTAATTTTACAAGTAGAGTGAAGTTGTCATCTCACTCTCTTCCTTTTATCATACAGCAAAGAAATGGTGCTGCTGCATTTACATCAGGTCTGTGTTTCAAAGTCCAGTGCTGTCTATTCAATTCAGGCATATACTTTATATTCCCAGACTACCAAATCTCAAAAGCTTGTGTTTTTAAAAGTCTTTAAACAACAGGTATAAAGTGACCACAATTGGGACTATCCATTCAATTTCTAAGTGAAATGGTCAGTAAGTGAAACTCTGACTGTATTTCAGCTTTCTTTTGTTTTACAGACCCGTGAAGGTCATAAATGTGAGGTTTGGTTGCAAAATTATTATTTCATCATTGTCGTAACTGCAAATGGTTGCTGTATAAGGCAGTCGCTAAAGAAGAACTATCTATACACTTTTCTTCTGTTGTCAGTTACTGTTGGCTTCATTGTGCTCATCAAACTGATATACTGCTTTTGTGCCTTCCTTAGTGAATCAATTTTCTTCTCTTTTACTATAAATTGCCAAACAACACTGATACTGGATTGGATGTATATTTAATATTTTAAAGTAAATAAAGCGTATGATAATATAATTCTAATAAAGTGTATTGCCTTTAAATGTACATTTGGACTATAAATGAACTCCTGATTTTAAAAAGTGAAGAAACATTAGCAGTAGTTCTTCCAAATTTTTTCCACACAAGATACTTTCAACTGAGAAACATAGGACCTTCTGGTTGCCTTTGCCTTACAATATATATTGAGATTACAATAAGCTTGCAATCTCCAACAGTTTAGTTATTTGATTTTGAGAGAAAATGTAAATTAAAATTTACTTAAATCTAAAGTCAATGAACACCATTTTGAGAGATCATGCATGCCATAGTGCCAACTCCTGGCTTATAGGAAATCTTTCAGTGATGGTGGTCTGCTTAAAAGAATGGAAATTCCTTTCATTATATGACACTTAAGCCAATCAAATATGGTTCTTTGAGAGATTTCATTTCTGCAGTGCATTTTCAAGAGAATGGGGCTGAAGTAATTAAGGGGAAATAGTGCCTGGACAGAATATATATCTATTTTATCTCTGTATCACATAGGCAGATTTTAACTTCCTTCATTAAAAAAGTTCAATGAGATTTACTATCTGTCCTGCTTCTTCTTTGTGCTATCATGCCTACCTCCTTAGACAGCCAGACAGCCCACCAACTGCTTTTGTCATATATGGATCTGTAGGGACCATAATAAATTATTCTCAGTCTAGCAGCCTAATGGACTTGTTAGCTTATAGGCAGGAGGGCTAGATTTACAAATGTTCAGTAGAACCCACATGGATGCTGCAAAAATGGTAAAATGGAATGGTCCTCAATTATTAGAATCCATTTCAAATACTGTTTTTTCCATTGGCAATCAAGAGAGATTCACCAAACTAGCACTAGTTTTACCTTTTTAAAAACTCTCCTGCAATATATATTTAACAAAAATTAAGAGATATCATGTAATGATAAAACCTGCCCTGCTATGGTTTCATCATGCAAGTTACAAAAAGTTTTCTACAAAGTTAAACATAAAAAAAAATCAACTCTCCTTTCACTGCTGCCCAATGCACAAGAGATAGTTTAAAAGGTATACCCTCCAACCAGCTTACAGGACGCAACCCATTGGAATCTGTCTCCAGGGTCAGCCCCACAGAAATGAACACAAGCTGCATGGTGGCATTTTTTTTTACAGTTCACACCCATTCCTATGGAGCTAGAGCACATCCCTTAGATACCCATTCTTACTCTGCTATTTCAGCTTGACTCATAACACTCTCTATTCTTTCCACAAAGTAATCTGCATACAGTGAACACCAAACAGACAACTTCATCAACTAGATACACGCACAAACACACTCTCTCTTTTTTCTCACTCTTTCTAGTCTCTAATCAAACATAGATGCCAAAGGAGAAGCTGGAGACCATTGCCTCCTCACTCACCTCTTTGCCTGCCTTGGATGCTACGCAGTGCCAAGATGTTCTGCTCATCGGAAAGGAACTGCTTCATTTTATGGAATGGCTCCTTGCCTCTCACTGTCAGCTTGTTCCATGGTTTAGGTCGAGCCAGAATCTCACTCACAGACCCTTGAGAAAGTCCCAAGACGTAGTGTCCAAAGATCCGCTGTCCAATATTGTGCTTGATCAATTGCTCTTTGACCTGACGTGCAATTTCAGCTGTGTCTATCTCCTCACCTTCTGAGGTGCTGCCGGTGCTTTCTGATTGGTTGGGTGATGGGGCCATGCCATTGACATCTGGGCTTTGTTGCAAGGGGCTTTGGGAAGATACAGAGTTTGTGCTGTAGGGACCTACTGAGAAAATCATGCTTGTGCTTCCTGCTTCCTGCATTGCCTTGGAGTAGAAGGACTGCATAAGTTGGCGCTGGAGGAGAGAGTTTAGTGCAAATTTTCCTGTAGAAGCCAGGGGTAAGCCGGAGCTTGCCAAGGATGAGCTGAAAAAGTCTTGACTTAAACCCGTTGGTGAGAACTGGTGTGTACCATTAGTATTGGAAGCCTGCTCCCCTGCATTGCGGGGCAACTGAGGAGGAGGGGAGGCTGGCAAGGTTGCAGGACGCTGACTCTCAGGCTGGTCTTTCCCTTTTCTCCTGGCTGACCCTACAAGGAAGGTCAAACATAATGCATTATGGGGGATCAAAAAGGAGGGGGGGAAACCAAGACCAAAATGCAGAGCTTGCCCCACAAAGGGAAAAATAGTGCAGGTTGTGTTTTGTTTTGTTCTTAATATAAGGGCCAATGAAGAAAGTGGTTTGAGTTTTTGTTTTTGTTTGTTTCTTTAAATTTTAATAAGCCAAACAAGGCCCCCAAGACAAACAACATGCATTTCATGTTTGCACCTTTCTTGTATGTTGCAGCCTGGAGAATCCCCCTTTCAAATATTAGCAGTAGAACAATGACATGAAGTGCAGTTACATAATTTGTTTTGGTTTAAAATTCATTGATGCACATACAAACATTACTTTGATTCCTTGCACATTTGAGTCATTCCAACCCTCCCTCACAGAGGAACAGACCTTGTTTGAGCCCAAATGCAGCAAACATTTACCAGTGCTAGATGAAACACACACAAGACATAGAAACCATTGTTCAAAGAAAGCCAAAGAAGAACACAGAAACTATGCACAAGGCAGCAATCGCCCAACTGCCCCTTGACACATTAGGCAGAAATCTAGAAACCTTAACTGAAAAAGCTTCATGAAATTCTGTTTGGAGACCCCATTCATATTGTTCATTTATGGCATGCAAAGCATCTCTTCCAAACAAAACATATAAGCAGCCAGATGAAGCCAAAATTCACCATTAATGGAAATAAAGGCAGTCAAGATTTGGCTGAATGGATCAGCTATGAAAACAAGACAGAGTCTTTTGAAACTCGAATCTGTATTTTGGGAAAGGTGTGCACAGGAAATAACGCCACTGTCAGACTAAACAACTGAAAGGGAAGGCAGGATCCAATGCTGCTATGAGAACATTTCTTCTTAATCTTTACTATTTTTCTTAGGGCTCCAAGTCTTAAGTCTATTATCCATAGTACAAAGGGAATCTGTGCTCATCATTCATATTTCTGTAATGCAGTGGCCATGGGTTCAAATCCCCTTCCCTTTCCATATCTTCACATCCTGGTAGCAAGCACTAAATAATAATTACCAATTTTTCTCCCATCTACTTACCACTCAGGTCACTGTTCGTGATCCGTAGCGTGGCATTTTCTGACTGTAGCAGGCGGTTTTTCTCCAACAGCAAGACCTCCAATGGTTTTGATGTAGCATCCTATGGAGATGATGAGAGAACAAAGGGAGTCTGGCTCAGGATAACATCTCAGGATGGTAGGGTGGGGATTCAAGAGTGCAGATTCTACTCTATGGCAGTACATTGCTTTATAGAGGCTATTTAAATATCACATTTAATCATTTTTATATGCTTGCCTTTAGACACAGCACTATCAGGGATTATCTTCCTTGAAACATTGTTTCAAGTACAGATAGAAGAGAACAGTTGTAGCCCAGCATTACTTGGTACTCTCTGAACTTGGTTGTTTTCTTGCAGAAGTTTCATTATCAAACTAGATAACATCATCATCTGATATTATCTTGTTTGGTAATGAAATGTTTGCAAGAAAACAACCAAGCTCAGAGAGCACCAAGGATCCCCTAAGTTTCAAGTGCGATGAAAGGGGACAAATGAAAACAGTAATCAAAACCAATCCTTTCTCCTTCCCTGAACAGACCTCTCAATTATCAAAACCACTGGATGAGTTTGAACTAAAAATGTTGGAACCCAATTTGTAACCTTTGATCCAATTAATGAATATGCAAGGAAGTTGGGGATACTTCCCTTTTGCGCAAGATTTAATTTAGATCAACTGTGCATTTAGGATTATAGTTACTTGTTTCAGAACATCATACATGTAATCACAATGGAGTCAATGTGGAAAATCTGATACCCTTGAAACATGTTGAGACTTTTTCCTGGAATTTTCATCGTAGTGAGAGAATTCTGGGAATTATAATCTCCAAAACTGAGATAATAAAGTATAACCCCCTCCAATTGCAAATGGTTTGACTTTGTTAATTATTATTCATGTAATTATTGGCTCAATGATCATACATCAGTGAAGATAATTGTGTGAATCTACTCTATGAAGTAGAGAAGTACTGTTTCTTTTGTCATCTGCATTAATATCTTAAGATTCTAGAATGTTCATCTTAATTCCGACTTTCCAAACAGTTACCTACTTAGGTAATTCTAATCATCATATATCTTGCATTACTATGCAAGACACATCAACTAGGCTTAGGTAGACAGACACCTGCTGAATCCTTCCACAAATGGTGTGTGATGATCAAATCCTCACCAATTGGTATGCTATTGTGCTGCTCATGGTAGGAGTCAGGGCCCAAGGTTTCATAAGCCAAAGTAAATGTGACAAGTGAACTAATTCTATGTGATTGCCTCATAAACCTGTGGTCATTGATTGAAAAAGCTTGTGATTCTAAGTTCATTCTAAGTTCTATCCTCTCAATCTAAGCCAGCATTCAAAAAATCCATCCAGGTTTGCTCTATCAGAAAATTGAATGTGTATCCATTACCTGGATGCTTGAGCCATCGGATGGTGCAAACTCCATGGATTTCAATATGCTGCAAAATGGAAAATGGGAAGTTATTTTCTGCTTTGTCCTTTCTTAACAGTTTTATGAAAGGGCATTAACAATGTAATTTTCAGCTTTCCAGGAACACCCTAAGTGATAACTTTAACAATTTTTCTTTGGAATCATATAATCTGATAATGAATATAGAATAACTATTAATGCTAGTTATCAGATAAAGCATCCTCTCAAATGTCCCCTAAATCACTGCACAGTGAGATTCCTCCAGGCTCATTTGTAATATAAATTTAAAGGTTAGTAAGAATATAAAATTTTAAACTGTCAGAAACAATATAAATTTATATGTATGTTGCTTGAAGGAAAAGAGGTAACAGTCATAATAAAGTAACAAGAAAGCCAACACAGAAAAGGAAATCATTACCATCATCATCATAAATGAATGTGAAATAAAAATATATGTAAAATATACTAGCTTACTTATCAAGAAAACTATAGCACACACAAATTATTTGTACAGCCCAATACATTACTAGCTTTAAAAAGGAGATTTTTTCATTTAAATAACCTGCTCCAAAGTGATAGGACAAAATAATTGCTTGATATTTCTTATAAAAACTAAAAGAATCATTAAACATTAAAATAATTTCTGGAATAACATTGAATTATTCTTGATGCAGCGAAACCAAGTGGCACCATGAGGACTCATACACTTAACAGGCATAAGCTTTCATGAACTATTTTGTGACAGGAATATGAATGCCTATGTATGCATTGTATGAATACATAATGAGTTGAGCAGTTGAAAATTGCAGGATTCCATCTTTGCTCACAACCACAAGATAGCCTATATGGACATTAAATCCAGTCATCCTCATTCTTAGACACTTTTAGATTTAATTAATCTACAGATAAAGTAAGATTTTCTTTGCAGCAAGATAAAGACACTCCCCCTGGTGAATGGAACTTTTCTTCTGGATTATAAAAATAAAAACAAACTTTAAGATTTAATGATTCAAGATTTTTTGGCAAAAAGCTTAACCAACAGATGATTGAAGAAAGTTTAAAATGGAGAAAGGATACAGTAATATTTAAAAAAACTGACTATTTTTATTTTTGATGAAAGAGCTTTAGTATAAAAAATTAAGATAAACAAATGGCCCAGATCTTCATCTTTCTGTTCACATCTAAATGGTGCAACTAACTGGTGGATTGTACAAACAAAAAATAAGGTAATATGAGCTAGGCTCTGATACTTTGTTGCTATGGAGATGTGGCATGTGATGTGATTTGAAACTGTGGAATGTGTCATCAGAGAGGAAAGTGTTAAAGGCATAGAAAAATAAATGAGAAGAAAAAAGGGAAGTTTGTTTTTTATTTCCCTTTGCCAGTTATTTCCATCTTTGGACTATAATATTAAAATGGTAACAAACAGAAAAGCTACAAGGATGGAAGGAAGGAGGAATTTGTTAGAGCAACCAGCAGAGAAGAGAAAGCACCAGATTTGCTTCAGAAAATAAGTACAGTGGTGCCTCACAAGACGAGATTAATCCGTTCCGGAAGAACGCTCTTAGCGCAAAATTCTCATAAAGCGAAAC
>JANHZU010001480.1:194148-204349 GCA_032468055.1 Acrochordus granulatus | reverse complement strand
ATTTTTTGATTAAATTTTTTGCTTGTCCTGCGAGTTTCTCGCCCTGCGAGTTACTCGTCTTGTGAGGCACCACTGTAGTTAAGTTCTTTGCATAATAAATTGACAGCTTTTGAAAAAAGAATGAAAAATTTGCAAAGATGAGAAAAGAGGTGAAAGAAAAAGTTAAGAATGTGGAAAGTTCTGTAAAACATATGTCTGGAAAAGTAAAACAGATTAACAAGAAAAGTGGAAATTTTAGAGAGGAAGACAGTAATTACAGAAAGTTAGAACAAAAATTGGACTATTTGGACCCAGTGAATTTAAATGAAAAGGAATTCTGTTTGATATTTAGAACAACTCAAATGAAAATATTAATAAAAGATTATTAAAATTTTAGCAAACTAAGATATTGAAGCAGAGATTGATAAAGTTTATAGAATAAATTCCAGATTTGCCAGAACAAAGGTTCTGATTTTTGATGCATTTTTTCAGGAAGAAAATAAGAGATGAAATTTTGCAGCAGCATTTTAATACAAGATTGAAAATGGATAATACAGATATAATTGTTTTTAAAAGAAACTCCTATTAGCATTTTATGCAAGAAAAAGGAGTACCTTTTTTGACTGAAAGATTAAAACAGAAAAAGATCCCATTTCGATGGGACAAAACTAAAAGGGAGGATATTTATCTTCAAACAGCAGAAATTTTGACTGAATTCTGTTCAAAAGGAAAGAGGTTTTAGAAAAATTTAAGAGTGATTTGAAGAAATTAAAATGGAGGTGTCAAAAGTGGCAATAAAACCATAACAAATTACACAACTGAAATTGGAGGATTCTCTTTTGGGACAGATGGACAAACAACTAGAAAAAGTAATGGAACTTTATATGTGACAACTGCAGAAAGATTATGCAGACAACTGCAGAGAAAGACTTGACCTTATCCACAATAGAGGAATGGTTGGTGAAGGTGATGGAATTTGCAGAGACAGCTAAGTTAATGATGGAAGAAAACATTAGAAAAAAATGTACGCTCATTGTCAATGGAAGCTTCTTCTGGATGTTTTGCATGAAACAAGAAAAACTGAATTCATGACTTATGGTTTGGATGATTAGAAAAAAGATAATAAAGAGAATTTGTTTTGTAACCATAGAGTAATACATTTATATTTATATTTGCAGTAAAGGAAATTGGAAGCAACTTCTATTTCTTTCTGTTTTTTATTATTGCATTCTTGATTTTTTCTTTGTTCTTTTTTGAAAAATGTATTAATTCTTGTTAATTATTATCTTCTGTTTAAAATTCTTAATAAAATTATACATTAAAATATGTACTGATTAAATGGGTGGAACTGTAAGAAGTAAGGTCAGAGAAAAATGCAAAGGAGATGGTGTAGACAGAGAAAATTTCTTGACAGTGGACATTCACAAAACAACTGTTAGATGTGATACATTCTACCACCAATGAGCCATTTAACCCAGGCAGTGTGATAACAAAATGATCTCCATTTAATTCTTGAAAAATAATGTTAACCTCCAAATGAACAAATTTCAACTCAGCTGTTTCATTTAAAATCAGTCTTTGGCATTTCTTTTTTCAAGGACAACCATCTTGAGATATTATCCCACAGAATTTAAGTGTTCCCTTCACTTTTTGGACATGACTCATTTTTGACATGAGGAACAAATCCATTTGTTTTTTTGGAATGGAGACTGACTACTTTTGTCTTATATACAGTGCCAAGGGTTTCTGCTGACAAATGACCATTATTTCACATTGGAATATAAGCCAGTATATTGAAAAGGTATCATGAGTGGACCATATGGAAGAGCAGATAGGAGGACAGAGATGGTATGAGTACACTATGGGTATGGAGGTTGAGTCATGGCAACTGGACTTCTTTTCTTTTTGGTTCAAGATGTTTCCCTGCTTTATCCAAGAAGCTTCTTCAGGCTATACTATGGGTAAAAAGGTAGGATTTAAATCATACTAATAAATAAAATCAGTAAATAAATCTGGATCTCCTGAATTGATTATTTTTAGAGGTCTGCTAGGAAAGTTTCATTCTTCATTTCCTTCAAAAAATATTTCTGCTTTCCTCTATCTGTGGCAGGATCCCTACAATTTCCAGAGCATCTGCTTTTCCTTTTCCTACGTGTCAGACCAACACTTTTTTTAATGGCTCTTTCTACAGTGTATATCTGAAGTTTAAGCAAGTCTGCAAGGCAACTGACAAAATTTATAAATTTAAGTGGGACCTACAGTATTGCAGCAAGGAGTTGCCTATTTGAGGTTTAGCCAGGTTACTCCCCCACAAAGGTTTCCCAGTCTGCTCTCCTCCATCATCTCTTTAAACTTCACAATAGTCAGCATTTTCTGATAACTGGGCATATTTATTTATTTATTTGGGAAGTTACTTTCTCTTTTAAGAGTATTAGTCTTTTAGAGGCCTCTCTATAACCTTTGGGTCTCTGCGAATCTTGACCAGGCAAGGTGGCATTTTGTTTAACTGATTTTGAATATTTATTTGAATATAGGACACATTAAAATGAAGGACCCAAAAAGGCTCTCCTATATTTTCACAAAAAAATTATTCCATAAAGTGATTGAAGATTGTAAACAACACCCACAATTTATTTGTATGTGTGACATGTATGGGTGCCATAATACTAAACCCTTTCAGTGTCATAGATCAATATCCCTAATTGACCAAGGTTTCATTTCTTTCCTTTTTTTTGGCCTGGTGACTGTAAGTTGATTCTTAGCTCAAAACCATTTGACTTTTATAGAAAAATGCTGCAACTCACTGGTAGATACACTTACTTTAATTCTTTCTTAACCTCATCATAGTCAGCTTGCACCTTCAACTTTTCTTCCAGTTGCTTATAGCCAATAAAGAAATGAAAAATAATTTTGATTAGATTCTTATTGCACCATTTGACCTTCCTACAAAGTTATGAAAAAAATATAAAAAGAAAAAATTGTAAGAAATTCTTAGGGATTAAATTTGTTTCAATCGCAAAACTGAGAAAGGACATGTCTATTACACATTATCATAGATACAGTTTTTGTTACTTACAGACTGCCATAAACAAATTTATTTGTTGTGGTTATAATCCAGTATCAATGAATCAGTTCTCTACCACTAAGAGAGATTGTTATCTAGAGGAAATGAAGGAGTGACTGAGGACTAAGAAATCCTAACCACAAGACCATCTTTTGGGTTTGTGGAGAATTCCCAAACCTAGGATTTGGGCAGCCTGCCTATTTTAAATGAGATTGTGTTGCCTTAGAAGAAACAGACACATATTTTGTCAGGAGTTCTAATTTACAATTATGACCTAAATCACTTTTGGGATCAAGAGTGCCTATTTTCTTAATTAATAATCAATGATCCCATTTCTTAGATAGACACAGACTAGCAAATCTTATTTACACACTGGTAAAGTCAGGCGTGGATTACTGTTATGTCTCTATTTATGCTTGATGTGAAAAATGTGGATGATCCTAAGTGAAGCCAGGTTGCTGAATGGGGTGGCTGGTGGTGCACACATTGTATCTCTGGTGAAGCTGAACTGCATTGGTTGCAATTAGTTATCAAATAAGATTTAAAATTCTGCTTTCAACATACAAGGCCTTAAGAAGTGTGCAACTTTCACTATTAGATATCTCTAAGATTCATCCATAGATGAATCAGTGTGACTGAACAAGAGTGTTTTTACAATATTGTTATCTCCATAATCTATTAACTTTTCCCCTTTAATCTAACTATTACCTTCTCCTCAAATCTAGGGTCTCTAAGTCATTTCTGAGATTGAAGGTTGTTCCACTCTTTGAACATGCAGATACCCATCATCATAGGTAAAAGTTTCCCCTTTCAGTCATATCTGATTCACTGTTTCACAGCCAAAGAGCCAGTGTTGTCCAAAGACACTTCTGTGGTCATATGGCCAGCATGACTATACGTTGAGGCGCATGGAATGTACTACCTTCCCACCAATTTAGGCAGTACCTATTTATCTACTTGAATTTTGCATGCTTTTGAACTGCTAGAATTCAAGAGTTGGGGTAAATAATGGTAGCTCACCCTGTTACACTGCACCTGAATCTTGAACTTAAACTGCTGATCTTCCAGCTGACAAGCCCAGCATCTTAACTGCTAGGCCACCATGACTCCTATCATAGGAAGAAGAGAAATCTACAAACTAACTTAGAAGGGTGTTTGACAAATCTGAAACTCTGTGCACTCTAGCCATTTAGACCCTGAGTGCCTTCACAGCCTGCAAGAATTGTGGAAAAAGATTAGCATAATTGTCTGGAAGAACCCAGTAAAATGCAAAGTGAAACAAAAGGTTCAAGCTGTGAGACAATCTGGAGGAACAAATATCTGGCTCTAACTATCAACTTGGTTCTTTTTCAGACAAAATAAAAGGCATGTTTCTAATGTCATGCAAGGTCTAAAAATACTCCTTTGTGAGCTGGCAGATGATGCATTAACAGAAGGAAGATGAGAGAAACTCCTATGCTGCAGTTAAGAAAAGTTAATTCAGAAGTCCATCTAGATGTACTAATCTAAACAATGGGTACACAAAAATGAATGAGGAAGATCAACTTGTTGTCTCCCAGTTTTTAGTCTTAAATATCATATTTTACTCATTCAGTCTGCATAAAATTTAGCCTCTTCCCCCCAAAGGGAAAAAAAACCCATCCACACAGTTCAAGCCAGGATTTTATTTTTACTACTATCCAGCCAAATTTTGGAGACAGAGTATTAGGTTGTGTTGTCTTTTCCCCAACAAAGGACCACATCCAAGCATATAGCAACCAGACTTCACCCAATTTCAAATCAAGCAATAGGTTTATGAAGTATGTTTTTTTCCAGCCATTCAACCATGTCTGATTCTCAGAGACTGCCTGGACAAGTCTCTGCAGTTTTCTTTTTCAGAAGTGGTTTGCCATTGCCTCCTTCTTAGGGCTGAGTGAAAGCGAATAGCGAACTTCACACAGCTGGCTTTGTGTCCAAGGTAGATTAGAACTTGTGGTCTCTGAATTTCTAGCCTGATGCCTGAATCACTGCACCAAACTGGCTTTCATGAAATACATAATCACTCATAATCTTTGCTTCCCAAACAGCAAACTCCTCCAAGATAATGACTTTCTCCTCAAAGAGACTCCTCAAAGACTGCAAGTTTGCTGGGCAAATGAGAATGTCTGAAGATTCTGCCCTGTGAGTGGCAACTAAATTTCCTGATAGAGACTAAAGGGTATTTGCCTACTATCCTTCTTTTGGATGCTTTTTTCTGACACAACAGATCTGAATTCTAAACATTATTAACTAGTAAAAGGATCTATCGCAGCATCTGGAATAAAGTGTATCTGTCAAAATAGCTTCAAAATATGCAACATGTCTTCCCCCCAGATCCTATCTAAAACAATGGAGGAAAGCAAACTGCTTACTTACTTTGAGAGTGCTATTCTTAGCAGTCAACTGCTGCTCGAGTTGGGAGATCTGGCTGGTGGAATTTTCCCGAAGTTTGGTAAGATTGCCTTGGAGTCTCTGAACATCTTCAACCAGCTGAGCAATTTCTCGTTCTTTGGAGGCCAGTTCTACTTCCAGGCTGGATCGTGTCAAGACTTCAATGGCCTGCTCCTAAGAGACAAAGGAAATTAGAGGACAGAGGAAACAGAAGAGATCAAACACTGGCAAAACAACATGCCAAAGATTACCTGCATTCCATTAAAAATGTTGGAGAGCAGAAATGAAAAGCTAGTATTGCATTATAGAGAATGGACAGGCAAATCTTTTCCCAATATTGAATTTGCTTTTGGGGAGGTATTAAAAACATGCTAGAGAAAAGGCTGGCAAAACCTTGCTTAAACTGATTGCATCATTGTTTCAATGCATAATCTGATTTAGTCTATAAGGCATTTTATGCTGCTCTTCACACAGGTTTGTTTTTGATCCAAAATATAGACTCTATAAGTGACCTACCCAAGAGCTCCTCATGCCACAAGACTAACAACTCTTCTTAAAGTGCCTTTTGAATTTCCTAACTTCAATGGCAATTAGGGGATGAACTCTAGGGGTAAAATCTTTAAAGTAGGTTCTGGATTATGGTAACCTCTTCCTGGAGCGATCTGCTAGAAATGCTCTTTATCATTGTTTTCGGGTTGACCACTAACATCTTGCTCCAACAAATAATTTGTACAGCTTAATTTACAGAGCTGCCCAAGAATAAAATACATCTGGAGTCAACTGATTAATGAAAATATATAGCATCAATCACCTCAATAACATTTGCATAAATGTAAAAAAGATTCAACTTTTGGCAAATTAAGAAAGAGATTTAATATAAAATGCATAATATGTTGCAGATTTCAGTGACAGAGAAGAAATCGCTTTTTTAAATATAATGCTTGTTCTCTGAACTTCACAATACAAATTATTTTGTATTTACAGATATAGATTTGCTATCTGACTGATTGGGGCTCCTTTACAACTTTTTAAAAGGATATTTAATTTGAATTAAAGTCAATTAACGTAACTGATTTTTCAATCAGTACTATTAATCAGTGCAGTTAACATTATAAGTGTGACAAAGTTTGATAAATAGATCTGCTTTTTTAAGTTGGAATTTATTGTGCAGCCTAATTTTTATTTCCATTTTATTTAATTAGAAATGTGGCATGAAATTCCATACATTCCCTGTTCCATTTCCTGTTCCACACTTTAAGTCACCCTTGGTTTTAAGATGGGCAACTATACATTTAAATGAATGAATGAATGTCCAGCAATTTACTAGCAGGAGAAAGCACAAGGAGAATTAACTTTAGATCAGAAAATCTGACCTTTCAGCTTCCCTAGGAAAAAGACAGGTTTATTATTAACACATGCTTCTCCGCCCCACTGGAACACCCCAGTCCTGCTATGTCCAGTTTCAAGGTGAACAGATAAAGTTATTCTATTTGAAGATAGTGGAAGAAAAGGAGATTTCCAGGGTACATGATTTTGGCTAAATAATTTAACTTTAGAGGAGGCAAGTTTATGAAAGCAGGGGCTGCAGGAAGATGATTAGTGGCAATTGGTGCTGCCTCTTACCACATCAGGTGCTTTCTGAATCTGGTTAGCCAGCTGGAGAGATTTGTTTGCAGATGAAAGTTGCTCCTTCAAGGACTCTGCTTCTCTTTGAGCTACCTCTGCCCTCTTAAAAAAGGGAAAAAATCAGGAAGTGAAGTTGAGGGAGAGGGAGAGAATGTATATTTGATTTAACAACTGGCAATTATTGCACGAACATTCATCAACTCATGCCTGACTGAGTATAATTGATTTTCCTAAACACTCAACCTAATAAATGATGGGGGGAGAACCTCAGAATGTGATGGATTTTTATTTTAAACAGTACAAGGAAGAAATAATTGAGCGATTATGACAGTAATTTAACGCTAGGAGCAAGGAATCCCCTGCTGACACAAATGCTGCAGCCCACTGAATTTCCCAGGCTGGATGAATGCAAATGGAAATGGATTCCTTTGATTCAATTGCCTTCTGTATTCTGAGCCAAAGCAGGCACAGTTGCATGATTCCTTGTGGGAATAATTCTCATGAGTAAATGCTGAATTAAGAGATCCTCAGTCTGCCTTGCCTGAAATCGTCACAATGGCTTTTTGTTGAATCTCTTTCTTCTATAACCATGTCTCTCCTTTGCATACACACACACAGTGGCACACAAGATAGGGAGAATGGTTACAGGCTTAATCCACAAGATCTGATAATTGTTTATCAGTACATTTTTATTTTGCCTTTTTAAAATAGGATGCAATAACCTCTGGTATGCCAGAGATTGCTGAATATGATTTTCATCAGCCCAAATCAGAATGGCCAATTATCAAACTAATGGGAATTGTACCTCAGTATCTAAACAACCACCTTTCTCCATCCTGCAACAAGGAACATACAGTACTGTGATACGCAGAATAGCCTCTCATATATTTACAAAACCCATGATGAGGAAAAAGAAGAGGCCATTCAATTTACAGGATCACAACTGTTCGCATAGCGCTTACAAGCATTGGGCTTCTATGCATAAATGCATCTTATTGCAAGGGTATGACATTTATGGGATTCGTTCTTATAAACCCCTTACGGATTATTAGACTCAGGCTGCCCAGTAAACTTTCTGGCTTTGAGAGAGATGCCAAATCAAGTTCACCTTATTCAAAATCTGATACATCAATTATTCCACATTTGTTTTTAATGCACAGATGACACAAAAACAATGGGTCTGGAGGGAAAAGACGCTTATGAAAAGATTAAAATATAAATGTACTTATTGGAGCAAATGCTATTGTAAAAGCACCTGATTTTAGGTGGTTTGAAGCAGGAATAACTCACAGTATGTGGCACTTATTGACCATCGTTTATTGGGGAGAGAGGAAAAAGATGTGTTTGTTCTTCCTACAATTCTCTGAACTGGCTCCAAGGACAGCAGATTCAACAAGGACATAAAGTGGCTAAAGCAGAAAGGTCTTGTAGGTCCCTCCAAATCCAATTTCAGAAAAGTGGCAACCTATATAGACTTTTGTTGTTGTTCAGTTGCTCAGTCATGTCTGATTCTTCACAACTCCATGGATCGCAGCATGCCAGGCCTCCATATCCTGCACTGCCTCCTAGAATCTGCCCAAATCCATGCCCATCGCATCTATAATGCTATCTAACCATCTCATCCTCTGTGTTCCCTTCTCCTTTTGCCTTCAATTTTTCTCAGCATCACCGTCTTTTCCAATATTCTCTGTGCATTAGGTAGTCAAAGTATTTGAACTTCAACTTCAGTATCTGTCCTTCCAATGAACAGTCAGGGTTTATTTCCTTTAGGATTGACTGGTTTGATCTCCTTGCAGTCTTAGGGACTCTCAAGAGTTTTCTCTAGAATCACCTTTTGAAGGCGTCAATTTTTCGATGCTCAGCCTTCATTATGGTCCAACTCTCACAGCCATACTTTACTACTGGGAAAATCATATATTTGACTATGTGGACCTTTGTCGGCAAGATGATGTCTCTGCTTTTTAATATGCTGTCTAGCTTTGCCGTAGCTTTCCTCCCAAGGAGCAAATGTCTTTTCATTTCATGGCTGCAGTCACTGTCTACAGTGAAACTGGAGTCCAAGAAAATAAAATCTGTCACTGCTTCCACTTCTTTACCTTCTATTTGCCAGAAAGTGTGGGGACTGGATGCCATGATCTTAGTTTTTTCAAAGTTGAGTTTTAAGCCAGCTGCACTCTTCTCTTTCACCCTCATCAAGAGGCTCTTTAGTTTCTCTTCACTTTCTGCCCTGAGTGGTATCATCTGCATATCTGAGGTTGTTGGTATTTCTCCTGGCAATCTTAATTCCAATTTGTGGCAAAATGTCCTGAATTAATGAGAATATACAAAGACATTTAATTCTGGTTTGTGATTCATCCAGCCCAGCATTTTGCATGAAGTACTCTGCATATACGTTAAATAAGCAGGGTGACAATATATAGACTTATCGTACTCTTTTCCCAATTTTGAATCAATCCATTGTTCTATATTCGGTTCTCTTGCTTCTTGACCAGCATACAGGTTTCTCAGGAGACAGGTAAGGTGGTCTGATACTCCAATCTCTTTAAAAATTTGCGACAATTTGTTGTGATCCACACAATCAAAGGTTTAGCATAGTCAATGAAACAGAAGTAGATGTTTTTTGGAATTCCCTTGCTTTTTCCATGATCCAGTAAATGTTGGCAATTTGAACTCTAGTTCCTCTACTTCTTCGAAACCCAGCTTGTACTTCTGGTAGTTCTTGGTTCACATACTGCTGAAGTATTTTGAGCATAACCTTGCTAGCGTGTGAAATGAGCGCAGTTGTTCGGTGGTTTGAACATTTTTTGGCACTGCCCTTTGAGATTGGAATGCAAACTGACCTTTTCCAATCCTATGGCCACTGTTGAGTTTTCCAAATTTGCTAGCATATACAGCACTTTAACAGCATTATCTTTTAGGATTTTAAATATTTCAGCTGGAATGCCATCATCTCTGCTAGCTTTGTTGTTAATAATGTTTCCGAAGGCCCACTTGACTTCACACTCCAGGATGTCCAGCTCTAGTTCAGTGACCACACCATTGTGGTTATCAGGGACATTTAGATATTTCTTGTGTAAGTCTTCTGTGTATTCTTATCACCTCTTCTTCACATCTTCTGCTTCT
>JANHZU010001480.1:149489-164159 GCA_032468055.1 Acrochordus granulatus | reverse complement strand
TCTTGAGGGTCCCTTGGACGGCAAGGAGATCAAACCAGTCAATCCTACAACAAATCAAACCTGATTGCTCTTTGGAGATACAGATATTGAAGTTGAAGCTCAAGTACTTTGGCCACATAATGCGCAGGGAGGACTCATTGGAAAGGATTGTGATGCTGGGAAGGATTGAAGGGAAGAGGAGAAGGGGACGGCAGAGGATGAGATGGATTGAGAGCATAGTGTGATGGGTGTGAGCTTGGGAAGACTGGGAGGCAGTGCAAGACAGGGTTCCTGGCGTACTGGAGTCCATGGGGTCGCAAAGAGTTGGACACGACTGCGCGTCTGAACAACAACAACAGATCGGTCCACATAACACCTTTGTTCCGTGAGCTGCACTGGCTAGCGGTTTGCTTCCAGGTGCAACTCAAGGTGTTAATATTGACGTTTTCCTTCATGGAAAACATGAAGGAATTTCCAAATTCCTTCATGGCATGGGACCAGCTATCTGAGGAACCATGTCACCCCAATGGGGAGTTCCTAACCCACCAGAATCAGCAGAGGAGTCCTTCTCCGGTTCCCGTTGGCTAAGGAATTTCAGCTGGCGGGGTCTTGAAGAAGAACCTTCTCTGCTGTGGCTGCTGCCCTATAGAACATCTTGCCCCTCGAGCTGAGGGCTGCCCCCTCCCTGATGGCTTTCTGGAAGGGCCTTAAGAGCTGGCTCTGTGAGATGGCATGGGGCTTCAGGGGGTGCTCATTATCAGCATGGAGATGGCTGATGGATTCTTAGCCACCATCACCACCCCTTTTTATGTATGAAATCTTTTTAGCCCACCTCGCTAGTCTGCTGGGTTTTTTGTTTCAATGGGCTTATTTTATTTTTATGATTTTTTAATTGTTGCTTTTAGTTTTGTTAGCTGCCGAGAGTCTTCGGATTTTGGCGGCATACAAATTTAATAAATACATAAGATGAGGAAAAATCTTTAATAAAATTTATTTCAGCATACTTGCAAGACAAGTACCATGTGATGAGCCTGTGCAGGAAATCTCACAACAGAGCCAATGGTTTCGTCCGACTTTCCATTGCTTCCTTTGGGAAACCTCATTTCGGTTTAAGAGCATTTCGGACTAAGAGCATTTTTCTGGAACAGATTAGGCTCGCAATCTGAGGTTCCACTGTATCTCTAAAAAAGCCCAGGTTTTAGGAATTTGCTGGTCTCCAGCATTGAGATGTGTGTTAACATAATGCCAAAGAGTAAAGACATCAGCAATGATCTTAGAGAAGCAACTGTTCCTGCCCATCAATCTAGGAAGGGTTCTAAGGCCATTTCCAAAAATGCAAAATCCATCATTCTAAAGTGAGGAAGATTTATCACAAGTGGAAAACATTCAAGACATTTGCCAATCTTCCCAGGAGTGGACATCCCAGCAAATTTACCTCAAGATCAGACTGTGCAATACTCAGAGAAATTGCAAAAAATCCAAAAGTTACATCTCAGAATATACAGGCCTCAGTTAAGTGTTAAAGTTCATGACAGTTCAATTGGAAAAGACTGAACAAGTATGGTTTGTTTGGAAGGGTTGCCAGGAGAAAGCCTCTTCTCTCTATAAAGAACATGGCAGCATGGCTTAGGTTTGCAAAGTTGCCTCTGAATAAATCACAAGACTTCTGGAAGAGTGTCCTTTGGACAGACGAGTCCAAAATGCAGATATTTGGCCATAACTCACAGTGCCACAATTGGCAAAAACCAAATACAGCATATCAGCACAAACATCTCATACCAACTGTCAAGCAGGGTGATGGAAAGGTTATGATTTGGGCTTGTTTTACAGCCATAGAACCTGGGCACTTGCAGTCATTGAGTTGACCATGAACTATATCCCAAAGTATTCCAGAGTTAAATGTGAGGCTATTTATCCGATAGCTAGAGCTTGGCCAACATGGTGTCATAGAACAGGACAATGATCCCAATCACACCAGCAAATGTGCAACAGAATGGCTAAAAAAAGAATCAAAGTCTTGCAATGGCCCAGTCAAAGTCCAGACCTCAACCTGACCGAAGTGCTGTGGCAGGACCTCAGGAGAGCTGTGCATAAACAAATGACCACAAACCTCAATGAACGGAAGCAATGTTGTAAAAAAGAGTGGGCCAAAACTCTTCCACAATGAAATGAGAGACTGATAAAGTCATACAGAAAATGATTATTTCAAGTTATTGCTGCTATAGATCTATTGGTGGATCTACAAGCTATAAGGTGTACTTAGTTTTTCACACATGGCGTCTCCATTTTGGCTTTCTTTTTGTAAACTAAATGATAACATGATGAAATATATCATGTCTTGTTGTTCTTTGGAGGCTGTATTTACCTACTTTTAAGAACTGCTAAGGACCAGATGATTTTTACTATGTCCTGATACGTAAAACCACAGAACTCAAAGAGGGTATACTTTTTTTTTCACATGACTATATACTGCCAGAGTGTCAAAATAGAGCCTACAATGGTGACTTTGCTGATTTTTTGGCTGTGACATACAAAACAAAAAATTATATCCGCAATCTATGTTTATAGTATTTCTGATTTTATATTTTATTTTTGTATATGTATGTAAAAAACTCTTGGGAGTTTTTTATTGAAATGTGAATTGAAATGTACCATGCTGGGAATTCTAGAAGTGAAGTCCACATATCTTCAAGTCGGTGAGGTTGAAAAACATATAGATGAACCATCCTTGTAATAAGAGATTCTCAAGATAAACACAGCAGCTTGTTGCTAGCAGCAGCAACAGTAGCAGATGTAAGCCCTATTCTTCCATCAACAAAACTGCCTACATACCATTTTAACTCTGAAAGTGACAACAAAATCAGGAAAAGGAATATTAAGGTCATTGATCAGATCGTGTTCAAATTTTGGAATGTTCTTTCCATTTTCATGTTTTTTTATTACAAAAAGTTTGTTCAGTCACTTGGTCATTATGAGTGGGCAAAAAAATGCAATAAAGGTAAAAATATTATTCATACCAGAATGATTAAATATTTAATAATCCTCTGAAACAACAAATTTAAACAAGAACCGCAAGATTTTATTGTACAAGCAACTTAGGCCAAAACACTCACTAGAGTGATCTAGAAAACATGGACTTGACAGAGTTAAAGAAAAGTGGGACGAGATTGTGCCACCAAAAGAAATCAGTAGAAAATGAGTGGCAGTCAGTCACAGAAGAATAGACTCATTCTGTTTCAACGGAAGAACTGGGTTTCCTGTGATGGAGGTATCCTAATTTTTCTCTTCCTAAGGTTAAATTATTACATGTTAATTTAATGAAGAATACTGATTAAATATTGAGGAATGGCTATAACTCAATAGCAGCATATTTGCTTTGCATGGAAAAGGCCTTTCATTTATTCCTTGGTAGCAGGTAATGGAAAAGATCTCTGCCTGAAATCTTGGTGAGTCAATGAATAAATAGTTCAGGGTTAGAAAGATTAATAGTTCTGTACTAAGACATCTTTGAATATTATTATCAATTTAACAGTGTAGGGATAGTTGCCTTGTTTTTTCCTATGTCAGCATGGTTTGAATCATAGCCAGTAACACTACAGAGTATAATGTATGTATGTACGTATCAAATAAATTTATTTATATATCAAATTTAGAGACTGCCCACTCACAGACATAATTTTAAGTTTGTCTTCAAGGGTATCAATGCTAGGCAATTTACCCTTGTTCATAAAGCATACAAGTAGAGCCTAGTTCGTTGGAAGGCACCATTTCCAATATTAGGAGAAATGGCATGGTCATAACTCTTTACATGTTCCTGGTCTACTTATACTTGGTTTAAGAATCAGCCAACATATAGTGGCAATGAATAAAGGGACTTTTGAATGGTATGGAAGTTACAGCTGTTGTAGTGCCCCTGCAATCAACATTCAGGCACTTGGTAGCTTGCATGTACTTATGACTGAAGGGATGCTTCACTTCCCCTGCCTATCTTCCCCCCATTTATGTTCTTGGGGTCCCTTGCTCTCCAGAGCCCTTGCCATCCTAGCTAACCTTCACTGTCTTCTTGTTCCCACTGCTGACCAAACATACCCAGTTTGGCCCTCTGCAAGGCTGCTGCTAGCCACAAAAGACTTTCACTGGACTGGGGTACTGAGACTTCCTGTGGTGGTTGCAGCTTTGCATTGCACTTCAATGGCTCCTTACAGTTTTAAAGCTGTGGGGCACAGAGAAGCCCCTGAGCTGCAGTGTGGTAAGCAGCCCCAGAATCATGTGGTTTGTTTACTTTTATTTCTCAAATTTATATGCTGCCAGTCTGGTTCTGCAGCTGACTGCCACCCTACAAGGCAGACTGCAGGGTGGCCAAAAGAGCAGAAATGAGGGTGGAATTGGTATTTTGAGGGAACTTATCTTTGAAAAGGACTGAGGCTTGGCAGGGATCAAGCCTGGAATGGCTTGGATTGGGGTGGCTCCTTGGCGAACCACTGTGGAATTCAGTTAATGATGGCAATGGGGAATGCCCGGATTGCTGTCACTAAGCTATGCAGTTACATGAAGTCATGGTTTATGATCACATCACTTAATGATGGAAATTCTAGTCCCGATTATCGTCTTAATTCAAGGACTACCTGAATTTACCCTTGCCTTCAGCAGAGGATTAACATAAGTATGTTCATATGTTAATATGAAAGGAGTTGAAAGATCTTACTTTGCTGTCATTTCCTCATCGTATTTTGTCTTCAGGTCAAATAACTCTGTCTGTGTTTTTTCCAAGGCTGAAAGATAGAAAAAAAAGTTTTTTAAAGAGCAGCAACATCTCAATTATTACTGAACTATGAACTGTTCTCTTTCTGAAAAGTCATGTTACATTAAGCCTTCTCTCTGACCAAATAAAATCACATAGAAGAAAAACAATGCTTCAAAGCATTTTCAAATTCTTTCCTTTAGAAAATACAGATACACAGATTCTACAAACCCAACCACCATTTTCTTTCATCAATGATGAAAGGTTCTAGATCCTGTTCTGCTCCATCTAATGAAATTGTATGCCATTTATAAATGGGTTCTTGTGAATGAACCACTTGTACACATTTATCCAGGGACCTGTTTCAACTTTAACTGGGAAGGTAACTGGGATGGGTAGTTAAACACAAGAAGCTAGGAACAAGCTCTGGTAGAAGTGGATAAACAGGAGGAAAAACATTCATTTTTTTAAATGAAAAATTCTTCTACTGCTTCTACTCGGGGCAAAGTCAGATAATTTCTCCACCTCACACCAAGCCTGTCTGTGATTTTGAGATGAGACAGATACTGTTAAATTGCATCTTCTTCCATCTGAGGCCATTGATGGCTCCAGGGATCCCAGGTGCTTATCTGAGACCAAAGCATTAATCTGTCAGTTCTGACCACCATTACATTACTAAGAAGTATATAAGTGCTGCCACTGAATGGATATTCACACATTATGTTTTTGCAGATGTGAAAATAATTTACTTATATTTTTCCATATATATGAAGAAATACATAGAGAGACTTTGCTGAAAGCACATCCATGTTTGGCCCTAAAGTATCCACAGATCAATCAACATGAAGATTTTTGTTAGAAATGCAGAAAACAGAATGACCACTCTGCAAAAATACAGCCCAAATTATTTTAATGACATTTATGGGCTGGACCTTTGAACCCACCCATCAAATCAGTGGTCTACATCAGTTGCTTAAAACACTTGGTTACTCAATGGCTAAAAATGTTAATGAGCATCCCTACTAAAATCTACAGCAATTTTCTCAACCGTGGCAACTTGAAGATGTATAGACTTCAATTTCCAGAATTCCCCAGCCAGCGTGCTAAGGTTACGAAACACTGGTTTACAGAGATGAGATATAATAGTTTTTGAGTCATGCCTAAGAAGTAAGGAATGTACTATGGGTCCCAATGTTCCATCACCAATTTTTCTTCCTCATTTGAACTCTTCCTAGATGTTAGTAAGAATGTCTGTAGAATATGACTTTCATTTTTACCTTTAATAAATACAGATCAACCAGCTTCTATACCAGTTTCAAAATGTATGAGCATTATGGATGTTCCAGGCTGAAAAGCTGAAGCAGCTCTTGCAAGGATGAATTCTCAAGCCTACCCACCCCCTTATTTTTCTCTATTATTATCAGTCAAAGGAGGGAGAAATCAGCCAACCTGTTTGTAATGCCTGCAGTTTGTGTTCAGCCTCCTCCAATTTTGAGGCCGTTGACATCTGTGTCTCTTGCAACATTCTGTAAAGAGAGAACCACATTACAACCAAGAAACTGAACCATGTTCAATTCTTGTAGTGTAAGTTAGTGTGTGTGTGTGATGTGATTAGAATACATAATAAACACCAGTTTCACACATTTTACACCAAAGGAATCTTCCCACTAGGCAAGCCTGAATTGGAAGAAGACAATTTTTGGTTAGAACTTATTATGTGACATAATTTTTGGCTTATTGATAAGAAGCTATCTTCTCTGAGTACATCTACAACATTCTCTTGGAGCAGGGATGAACTTTTGGACTGAATGGCTGTGTTCTAGAAAACTAAGCCATGGAATTTCAGCCCATACACTCATCCGTACTTCACTGATGCCAGTCATGAAAGCCTACACCAGTATATTTTCTCAGACCATCAGCTAAGACTTTCATGGTAAATCCTTGTGGAAAAAGTTAACTAAAGAGACAACTCCCCCACAGAAATGGCATATGGGTAGTAGAAGAAGGGTACACAACCTGCAACATAATATCTTCAAAGATTTTGGCTAGTCTCCTAGAGCTTCTCTGTGGAATTTTAATTTTTAATAAGAAAGAAAAAATTGCAACATTTGTACACTTATATTAAACCTTACTTCACTGACTGAATTCAACCCAAAGTTAAACTAAATAATATTAAGTTTTTATCCCAACTATAGCCACTTCTTTTTTCTGATATTGGGAATTCAGCCTTTAGCATGCCAGTCAGTGACATGAGTCCTGCATCTGAAAAAGGTGCACTGATCAAACTGGAGAGTTCTTTTCTTTTTAAAACCGAGTTGCTCTGAACAACCAAAAGTAGAGCCAGTTCAGAATCATTGTTCGCACTTTAACACACTTTCAAAACATTCCACCAGATACATAATTTTGAAGTCCACATCTTTTGGTATTTATTATAAGACCATTTCAATGTGCCACACATCTCTCACAGGAGTTTAACATGAATCCCTAATAGCCAAGAAATTAAGTGGGATAAGCTGGCTTCCCAGATGAGCAAAGAGGCCATCACATAATAGCATAGGCCACAATGGTTCTAGCTACTTGTAGCTCAGAGTAATAGAGTTAATTTTACAAATATTTATGCCATGATACTGAGCTACAGCCAGCTGATTTATAAACATTTAAATCAAAGAAAATGTGTCTTGGATGCTCACTAAGGACGTGAAGATAAAATTGGGGGTGGGAACAAATTTGGAACACATTTCCAGAAATAATGTTCCCCAACATATTCAAATTTAATTTTTAAAAACTTGCTATCTCACCTAATGTTATTATTGTCATATAATTATTTGCTGGCTGATTGTTTGATTTATGAGCTGCTGATTCCGTCAGAATTCTGAGCTTTCACTGTCTTGTCAAATTTTGTGTTTCATTCATATTTATGTTTCTATAAAATGCTCAGAATATTCAAAAGATGTCAAATACGTTATATATAATTATAATAATCATATTAGCAACAATAATGCTGGATGGAGATATATGTACTGATTTCACACTCTATTTAAGATGCTAAAGTCAGATTCAGATTTTAAAAAAGGACAAGGAAGAGGAGGAATGAACCAGAGTGGGTGGATATGTTTTAATCCATTGCTAGCTGGTAACAAATCACCAAGCAACAGCCACTGTTGTTCTACTTGGGCACAATTTGTTTGTATGCACACACATGTTAACGTACCTTTCTTTCTCAGCAAAGTCATTTTGCAACTTCTGTTCTTTTTCAAGAGCAATGTTCTCTGCTTGATTCTTCAGGGTCTGTTCATATTCCCGAATTTTCTCTTTAAGTGCTTTTATTGTCACCTCTTTTGGGAAGGAGAGAAAACAAGCCAATAGGAAAAAGAAAATGAGTAGTAAACCATCACACCTGGCTGCATGGCAGAGTTCTTCCTGCCTTGCAGTACAGCAACAACAGCAGCAGCAGCATGACTTAAAACTTTAGCTCTTCAACCCTGACACAAAATCAATGGCTATGAGTCCCTTTGGAGATTTTATTCCCTAAATGCTAAATTGAACTTTAAATGTTTAAGGTTTGAGCAGGATCAATGGACTTTGTCAGGAAGCATAGCATATGCTCTCCTAATGTAAGTGCACAGAAAAATGAAACAGCAGTGATACCTTATAGTATTATCAAATAACACAATTAGGATTTGATTTCTGGTCATAAGTCATTATGGTCTAAGTCGAGGCACACATGTGACTGGACCCGATTTTAAAATATTTTTGTGGTGGTCATTAAGTGAATCACTGTTTCATTAAGTGAACACCGCAGTTGTAAGTACAAACCCATTCTTCTGAATGGATGTTTTTGGCTGGAAACTGGCAAAAAACACCACAAATTGTGGTCATGTGATCACAGGATGCTGAAGGATGTGAGCCAGTTGCCAAACACCCAAAATGAGGTCACGTGATTGCAGTAGGGTGGGGACGTGGTGCCATGACATTTTATGACAGCCAGAAGTGCATTACAGACTGTAAAACACTGATTCTGGGCCCACTGTAATGTCAAATGGTCATTAAGCAACTGGTTTTAAGATGAGGACTACCATGTTGAATACAGATGAATAATCAGAAACGTACACACACTGAGTCAGACCAATCTGACTGCACTGATTTACAATCAACACAAAACACATACTAGCAGGGTACATTCTCCCATGTTTTTTCCTGGGTACAAGGATGGTCGACAAGCTCTCCCCTCTGTGCCCTTTCTTTTCTAGTGGGAAAACAGAAAGTAGACTTTCTTGTTTCAGGACATCCAATATGTTATTTCCTTCTTTTTGCCTAGCTTTCTTCAGCAACTGAAAAATTATCTGCTCAGAAAAGCACTTACAAATCTACACGATTTAAACTATTGCTTTTTTTAGCTAAATGTTGTTAATTATTGTGTATGACTGAAAGGATGAGGATATTAAAATACAAACACACATATTTATTGGGGAGGGAGGTTGTTCTCATTTTTCTGATGTTATAAAGCTGTATTGCAAGGGGATATCCTTGTATAGCATATTCTTGTATAGCAAGGAGAGATAAGAAGGCCTTTTTAAATGAACAATGCAAAGAAATAGAGGAAAACTATAATAGAGTGGGAAACACTAGAGATCTCCTGAAGAAAATTGGAGATATCAAGGGAATGTTTCATGCAAAAATTGGCATGATAAAGGATGGCAGGGAGATTAAGAAGAGATTAAAAAGAGATGGCAAGAATACACAGAAGACCTACACAAGAAAGATCTAAATGTCCCTGGTAACCACAATGGCGTGGTCAATGAAATCAAGTGGACCTTAGGAGCATTACTAACAACAAAGCTAGTGGAGGTGACAATATTCCATCTGAATTATTTAAAATCCTAAAAGATGATACTGTTAAAGTGCTGCACTCAATATGTCAGCAAATTTGGAAAACTCAACAGTGGCCATAGGATTGGAAAAGAATAGTATACATTCCAATCCCAAAGAAGGGCAGTGCCAAAGAATGTTCAAACCACCAAACAATTACGCTCATTTCACAAACTAGTAAGGTTGTACTCCAAATATTACAAGCTGGGCTTCAGCAGTATGTGAACTGAGAACACGAGAAGTACAAACTGGGTTTTTAAGAGGCAGAGGAAGTAGAGATCCAATTGTCATCATTCACTAGATCATGGAGAAAGCAAAGGAGTTTGAGCAGAACATCTACTTCTGCTTCACTGGCTATGCTAAAGCCTTTGATTGTGTGGATCACAACCAACTGTGGCAAATTCTTAAAAGAAGGGAGGAGCGGACCACCTTACCTGTCTCCTGCTGGTCAAGAAGCAACAGTTAGAACTGGACATGGAACAACTGATTGATTCAAAATTGGGAAAGGAGTACAACAAGGCTGTATATTGTTACCCTGTTTATTTCACTTATATCCATGTGAAATGCTGGGCTGGATGAATCACAAGCTAGAATTAAGAATGCTGGGAGAAATACCCTCAGATATGCAGATGATACCACTGTAATGGTAGAAAGTGAAGAGGAACTAAAGAACCATTTGATGAAGGTGCTCTTGTGGATGATCTCTGGCAAGAGCGGGATGGAGGTAGTGCATCCATCCTTTCCCTCCTTGACCTCTCAGCGGCTTTTGATACCATCAACCACGGTATCCTTTTGGGTTGGCTGCGGGGGCTGGGCAGTGCAGTTTTGCACTGGTTTGGCTCCTTTCTCTGTGGCCGGTCCCAAATGGTGCTAATAGGGAAGGAGAGGTCCAGCCCTCAGCCATTACTTTGTGGTGTGCCACAGGGCTCGGTGCTTTCTCCTCTCCTTTTTAACATCTACATGAAACCACTGGGTGAGATTATCCATCACCATGGGATGAGGTATCATCAGTATGTTGATGATACCCAAATTTTCATCTCCTTCCCAGGTGACCCAAGTGATGCTGACTTGGCGCCAGGAGGCTGTTCAGGGCTGGATGGGGAACGACAGACATTGGTTGAACACTGGCAAGATGGAGTGGCTTTGGGTGGCAGGGGGTCCTTGTCCTAGGACATTTTCATCTTTATCTCTTGATGGGATAGACCCAGTGCAGAGCCTTTGCACAGTTTCGTGTTGTGCACCAGTTACGCCCCTTCCTGGACCAGGAGTCCCTTCACTAAGTAACTCATGCCCTTGTCATCTCGATCCTGCAATGTGCTCTACATGGGGCTTCCCTTGAAGAGTATCTGGAGATTACAGCTGGTGCAGAGTGTGGCTGTGTGGATGATTTTAGGGGCCGATAGATCGGTCCACATAACTGATCTATTAGTTAGGACTGCACTGGTTACCAGTTTGCTTCCGGGTACAATTCAAGGTGTTAACATTGACCTTCAAAGCCCTGTATGGCATGGGACCAGGTTATCTGAGGAACCATGTCACCCCAATGGGGAGTTCCCGGCCCATCAGAATCATCAGAGGAGTCCTTTTCCGGTTTGCATCGGCTAAGGAATTTCAGCTGGCGGGGTCTAGGAGAAGAGCCTTTTCTGCTGTGGTTCCTGCCCTATGGAACATCTTGCCCCTTGAGCTGAGGGTTGCCCCCTCCATTATGTTTGTCCAGAAGGGTCTTAAGACCTGACTCTGCAAAATTGCCTGGGGTACCAGGGGGGCTAATCATCATTATGGAGGTGGCTGGTTAATTACTAGCCATCCTCACCCCCTTTTTATATATGAAATATTTTTAGCCCACCTCTAGTCTGCCGAGTTTTTTATTTTTATTTTAATGTTTTATTTTTTTATTTTTTTTATGTTTTTAATTAATGTTTTTAAAAGTTGTTTTTTGTTAGCTGCCGAGAGTCTCCGGATTTTGGTGGCATATAAATCAAATTAATTAACTAATTAAATAAATAAATGAAGCTAGAGTGTAACAATTTTGGATATACAGTGCAAATGTAAAAGTCTTTGACAAATCAAACCAATGAAAATGAGGCCAACAGAAAACAAAGTGATTTAGATACTAGTGTTTATGAAACAAGCATGAGCTTAGAAGAATTTGGAGAAACAATTCCTGATAAACAATGCTACTGAATTATTTCTATTGTCTCATTAATAGTTGAAAGCAACTGAACTTTGAACTACAATTTCCTTTCTGAAGAGCCAGGAGGTCCAAAGATGCTTCCCATGGTCATGTGGCTAACATGTCTATATGCCAAGCCACTATTACTTTTCCCTCTGAAGGTGGTACTATTTATCTACTTGCATTTTTATAAGCTTTCAAACTGCTAGATTGGCAGGAGCTAGGCAGACAACAGGAGCTTCCCCCATTATCTGGCAATGCTTGGGTCTCAAACTCAGGGTATCTATTTTCCAGCCAACAAACCCAGCCTCTTAACCACTCATACCACCATGCATTTATATTACAGGATGCTTTACCTGGGGAGAAATGTAAGCAATGTACAACTGTACATAAATATATAAAAGGGTAAAAAGCAACCATACAATAAAAACGTATCAATAATATAATAACTAAAATACATTTCCCATTTTTTACAATAATACTGTAAGTATTTGTTACTATTCTCCACCTTATACAGATACATTTCATTTCTATTTTATATGTAGATATTTGCTTTTTTTCTCTATTAAGTTTAATTCTATTATTTTAACCCATTCCTCTAACTAGTCCAGATTTTTTTTCAATGTTATTACTCTTTTCTATACTATTAGCTATCCTCATCCAATTCTTGTCATTTGTACATTTGGTAAGCATTTTTTTCCTCCCTCTTCATCCAAATTATTAATAAAAATATTAAAAAGTAAGAAAAACAAGGCTCAACACTGTGGCATCACACTCAATATCTTGTCTTGTTTTGATCAGATTTGTAATCTCAGATGTTTTCAAAGACAAAACTACACTCTACAATACTGTAAATTGTTCTCAGCACCTTAAAATGTGACAGTAATCAAGAAATTTAGCTGCCTGTGAGGCACCAGAGGAGGTAATTTTTAAAATATGGTATTTAATGAGGCATTACTCTCATAAATGGGCCTGTGATTAACAGGCATCTGATGCAATTCATAGGACAATCTCATTTATGCTGATATAGAGTTCACAGTTTATCCAAGAAGAAAAAAAGACTTTCTCTGCTAGTGACTTATAATAGGATGTGCTGAACATTAAACTAACACTGAAAAGAGAGATTTAAATTTTGGTGCTCCAAACAGTTATTTCATCTGAATTAATTGCAAGTTGTTCATCTATATTGGATTTATTACAACCTTATCTGGTTCTCATAGAAACTTCCAATAATCAATGCTATAAAGCTGCCACCCTTTAGAATTTATTCTGTTTTGATTGAAATTTTCCACTGCATATTCATCAAACTCTGAAGTAATACCAGCATATATAATTAAAGAGAAAAATATAAAGATAAATGTATCTACATAACATTTTCCTTCTTGAATTTAAGCTACAATAAACAGAAATAAAAATTCCAGTATAATGTTAAGCTAATATAGATAATCCTTGCTTAATAAGCACTGTTAGGAGAAGCAATTCAGTATTTAAGAATCATAGTCACTAAGCAGAAAATCATGTGAACACGATGGGTTTATGATTTTACTTCACTTCTATTGTTACAGCAGGCAATGATGTATCTTTAATATATTTAATAATAAATTTATTATTTATTTTCAAACTCTGCTTGTTGCAAGCTGGTCAAGAAGCACCAAATGGCAATCATATGGCTGCAGGAGTTGTGAAGCACATGAATGATGATCACATTCCAGTCATAAATGCAAAAATTGGTTGAAAAGCCATTTTGTACACATTGTACATAAGTTAGAATAGTTGCTAAATGAATTATTCAGTAAAGAATTCTGAAGACAACCAAACTCGTCTCTGCTTTGAGCAACACCCAAATCTCAATCTCAATTTAGATCATATACATTTATTTTTAAAAAGGATAACCAAATTATTGATTATATACTATTAAGTTAGTGTTAATTCTTAACAGTGACACTATTTTTTCAGATCTACCTTGTGCTAACTTTTTTCTGCAATTCAGTACTGACTCACAAGCACTAAATTAAATCTTCTAGATAATTAGCTAAATCTTTATTGATATTTTAAGGTAATCACAATTATTAAATGAAAAGAGAAAGCATGCAAACTGCAACTGATTTGCACCAAAATGTTTTATTAAAATAATAATAAAGCTGCCTTTTGCAAATGGCAAAAATCATTAGTCAATTGCAAAAGGCAGTTTTATTTGTAATAGCTTACATCCTGCATATATCTCTAACAACAACATCTCCCTACACCAAGTCCTTGAGAAAGACTCAATAGTTGGATACAAATACTAAATTCAGAATAAACATTTAGCTGACTGTGCAACCAGCCATAACAATAAACATGATAAGAAGCCTAAACCATTGTAAAAATCTGCCTTAGCACTCATAATCAGCTAAAGATAGAATTACATAATGCCTAATAATCACACATATGGCTTTAAAGTGGTTGACAAAAATGCAGAATAGTCTGTAATTAACATTCTCAAGTTTTATTCTTTATGCTCTTTATATGTTATGGCTATATATTCTTGACTCCAATCAATCTTACAATGAATTGTGTAATATAGATTAGATTGCAAAATTCCAAATTTTAGTGGAAGAATATGTGCTGTGCTAAGGTGAATGTCAAGCACTAATGCCATTTATAATTTTCATTTTCCATTTCAAAATGTGTATGTATTTGTAAAGATGTAGGCATGAAAGTATGCGTTTCATTTACATGCAAATCACCTGTAAAAGATGGCTTCACTTTTACAAAACAAATAGATGTAACACAGTTAAAAAAATTGTCTTCAATAAAATTGTGTTTTTATTTTTTTGAACAATGTATACAACAAAAATGAGAAGTAAATTACAGAAATCCATACCGGCTCGGTCGTCGCCCGGGTTAACAAGGACCGCGCTAGATGTTG
>JANHZU010001480.1:128003-138128 GCA_032468055.1 Acrochordus granulatus | reverse complement strand
ACAGGGGGGCCTGGCGTAATGTAGTCCATGGGGTCGCGAAGAGTCGGACACGACTGTGCGACTGAACAACAACAACATTTAATACTGACTTTTGCCTGAAGAAGCCATTTTATTCTGAAAATTATGTTTGTTTAAATTTTGAGTATATATTTCCTGCATTTTCTATTGAATCTTCATAGAGAGATTGAAAAATAATTATGGATGATCATTAAAACTTTGCTAAAACAAAGTTGGTGGTTTCCTAAGATTTTTGGACAGTACCATATAGTACATGTTGTAGTTATGTGACTGCAGAATGCTGCAACCAATTGTTAAGATGAGTCCATTGCTAAGTGCCCAAAATACAGTTCTGTGACTCTATTTGTCTCTGTGTGTGCATGTATACATTTCGATGTCAGAACTTCTGAACTGGGTTGTAAATTGCTTTTGGGGGATCCCTTGTAACTTCGAATAATTGCTGATAGAATTACAAAAGCATTATCATTAAAAACATTACTTTCCATTTCAACATATATTCCCAGGATTCAGTTGCTGATGCAACTTGTGTGTAAATACTCCTATAGAGTCTGTTCTAGCTTCTGAAAGCATATTTTGGCATCTATCCAGTGTGCCTATATGCAGAGCTGGAAGTGTTTTAAAAAGTCTCTGGCTCAATCCTCAATATATTTAACCTAGGTTGGTAAAGACTTAAGAGTTTTGCTTTGCTTTACTAATTTACTGTCAGAGACCAAAGGAGGACCCTAGTAAAAAGGTTGAGTTGGCTTAAGACAGTTTTTTATCACCCTAACTTTCTTAGTTTTATACATCTATAAAACCCAACACACATAGGTCAAAGTAGGATGATTACAGCATAGTCTGAGCCTGTTTATATTTGAAGTGCAGAGGCTCTAGTCAAATATTTTCCCCTCTATGAAGGCAAATAGTATACTGATTAAGTACAGGCTAACCCATCCCATCAATTAGAAGGGCTGGATCCAGGCAAACCATATCTGGCCATTTGCATTTTCAAACTTTACAGTTCAGTGATGAAAAGGTTATTAAACAATGAGAGAAAATACTGTTCACAACAATATTTATTAGTGAGTGCATTCAAACTAATTTTGTTAGTAAAAAGGTACAGTAGAACACTCCAAATAGTGTTTCAATGCTTGCATTATATATTCCTTTTATCTTGATATTGATACAAGTAGAATTTATAAGTAGCAGCTATGATGAGTGTTTTTAGAACATCCCATACATGAATTATAAGTAGAAAAAGCGAGAAGAGCTTGAAATTTAGAATGCTAGGAATAAAAGCCAAATACCCACAGGAAAATATCTTGCTTTATAATTATAATAAGCCACATCAGGGAATCAAGGCTCATTACTTCAAGATACATTTCCTGATCATGTCAATGTCAAGACTGAAGAGCAAGCTGGAAGGAGGCATATGAAAGTGTGCATTGTAAGATCAACTTTCTAGTGTGCTTTGAATCTTCAAAGGCTATGTAGCCATCCATACTCACAGCAGATCTTAGAAAAATCTGACCTTGAAAGAACTGAATATGAACAGAAAACTTGCAGAGGTAAAGAGTCTATTATCTCATAACTCTTCCAGCTAGCATTTCCTGCTTCTCTTTCTCTTGCATCACAAATACATTGCTTCAGGCAAGGCATCAATGGAGTAGAAACACCTCTTAATCATGCAGCCAAACACTAGGCAAAGGTGAAAATGTCCAATGGAACTTAAGTTTATAAACATACTTGTTCTTCAGAACAGGACAGTTAGTCAGCATACCTGGAACATCAATTAATCTCTTGTAGACATTCAGGAACGCCGCCTCTGCTTCTTTGCTTCTTTTGCCTAATGCATCAATCTCAAAAAAAGAAAAGGAAAAGGAAAATAAGTTTTGGATCAGTCCCCAAATCATACACATATGTGTATCTGCTGAATATATGACTGCATGAACATTGCTGGTGCCAATGGTTCATTATAAGATTAAAATAGGAATTGAGAATTTCATAACAAGCTCAGATCTTTCCAGTTGGAAGGCCTTTCATCTACTTAGTGTGAGCACACAGTTTATGATACCAATAAATCTTTCATTGCTATAGCTGACTCCTGTCATTAACAGGAAACACAAACTAGGGGCAATGGTGAGACAACCCAAAAAGAATTGCTGTAGATATATTTTTGAAATGCCCAACACTAGACATTTTACTTGAGCAAGAATACTGGAGAGACCTAAAATACTTTGGAGCCCCAGTTCAACCACCATACAACTTAACTTAGGACATTCATGACTGAATGTAGTTTGTTTTTCTAGGTATAAATTTAATTAACACCTGTTTTTCCCCATTCACATCCATCTTCATCCATAACAAAGCAATTTACTGCTTTCCAATCCATTTGGATTGTAACTCCCACAGAGCACCAGTCAGCAGGTATTCTCAAAAATTTGTCAGCCCAACAACTTTGATGACAAGCCACCCACATCAGACTCCTGCCTCCTCCAACTATCTTTTGGTAATAGCAATATTTCAGTGAAGTCATCAAGGAACAGTTGCAACAGCTGGTCTTCAGCAGCCATTTCCACAAGGAAGTTTAGAACTATTGGCCCTAGTGAACTTAGATTTGATATAGGCATCCCAAACAACTGCTAGGAACTCCTGCACCAGCTAGGCAACAGGACTTCTCTTCTTTTTGTTCAAGCCATTTCATTGCTTATCCAAGCAGCTTCTTCAATCTGAGACAAAAGTTGGTTAGGCCCAATATGTGTCGTCCAGGGTGGCTACATTTCTCAGTTAACCTGATTAGGATCATTAGATAGACAATAGGAGATGTGAATATATAGTCTTTAGGATGTAGATGTTCAACTCCTAAATCCTTTACTCATCCCCCAAGTGGGTCATTAAGCGTGATATCCCTGGTGAACTTGTGAAATGGTCTTAATCTTCTTGGGGACTAATGAAAGAGCAGCATGAGAAATGGGGGACAAGTTGTATCTGAGGCCTCCACCACTTTTGAGGGAAGGATTTTCCACTTTGGCATAGATAAGATTACTTTACTCCTGTCTCAAACCACCTATCTTTGTCCAAAATGTGAACATTATTGTCCTCAAGTGAGTATCTTTTTTCGTTTAGGTGAAGGTAAACTGTTGATTCTGGTGCTGTGGTGTTGCTTCTCCTATGATGGGCCATCCTCTTATGTAAAGGCTGTTTGGTTTCAGCAGTTTACCAGGCACTAAAGGCACAGTGTCTCTAGTTACTACCATCATATCTACCAGTTACTGTTAATTTTATCTCCATAAATTTGTCTAATCCACCTACATTGGAAGCTAACAAAATATCTTGTGGCAATGATTTCCATAGCTTACAGTTTGAGCAGGGGTGCCTAAACTTCAAACAACTATAGCTGGGCATTCTATGAAGGTTACACACTCAAAGTAAGTAAAACAGATAAAGACAACATCCACATTTAGAAGTGAGAACTTGGGAGAGGCTATTTAGGCTACCGAGTCCAGCCTCTTGCTTAATGCACAAAACCAAATTAAAGCATCTTTGACTGACAGGACATCTAGCCTTCATTTCAGCAGATCAACTTTATTAGGTAATTGGTTTCACTGTTGGACTGATCTCACTTTAGAAAGCTTTCCCTAATATTTAACTGGAACCTGCCTTCCTCTAATTCAATTTTGATAATATGTGAATCTACTCTGAAAAATGCTAAAAAGCTCATTTCACCCATCTTTTTCAAGCAGTATCACCGATACACCAAGAATAAAAGAAGCAACAAGAAACAAGAAGTGTTATTAATGCTGAACACCAACACAGCTTATACTCTGGAATCAAGTTTGTCTCTCACTCCAGCCATTAACACATAATGCTGAAAAGTGATACAGCCTAGCAGTTCCATGATAAACAATCCATGTTGTAAAGCATGAAATACCATTTACTTACTGGACAGTTACAATATCAACTCTGCTGCAAGCAATAAAAACACCTTTGCTTTTAATGCCAACAGTGAAATCTGCATTGTGGACCACATTTCTTGATTAGGCCAGTGTGTACTTTATCTCAGAATTTTTTTAAAGAAGTAGAGAGAGCGCCGTTTTCTACTGATTCACCTTTTCTGAATAAATTAGAAATGAACACCCAAAGTCTGGCACTACTTTGCCAGCATTTCAAGTTTTAAGGGCTAGATGAAACTTCCAAGTTGGGCAACACAACAGGAAATGCTGTTGTGTTTCTTGAAAGACTGGTGTTGACTTCACAAATCAGATCGGAATCACAACCAGATGACCTAATTCTCTTTTTTTATAAAGTGTCACTGACAGACATCTTGCAAGTCTGAAAATACAATCTCCAACCCCCATCTCCTTTACAACCCGAGAAACTAGGGAGTGTCCCTTCTGAGCCTCTTACCCCATCCACTATCCAGTTGTGGTCTATGCTGTCTCTTATCTGAACATTCCTGTGGCAATGTCCCTTAATCCAGTGTCCCACGGACCTTCCCACATGCCATTACATAATTCAGACTCATTCCTTAAGTCAAAATGGTCACCCACAAACTGATGTTCCTCCTCAACCTTCAGATTTTGCAATGATTTTATAAAATGATGTAATACTATAAATATGCAAATATGCATATTCTCAAATATTTTACGTAACAATATTACAAATTGTTATAATTAATAGAACAAACTACTATTTGATCTTGGGAGTAATTTATAATGATAATATTACAAGCCTTGGGATAACTCTTTCACCTAAAAAGGATTATATTAATGGACCCTCAGACTAATAAAAGAAGTAATTTACACCTATCATGGATCTATGTTTGTAATAGCGATGAATTTGTCTAAAAAGCAAATCACAACATTCAATTACAGCTGATCTAGGGGATCATTAAATGATATTAATTATCCCACAGATCTGTCAGATTTACTCAAAGATTGATTGGGGTTTATCACAATGGCCGATGGAGACTTCAAAATCAAAAGACTTCAAACACTGGAGCCTAAATCAATGAAAGAAGCACTTTAGGATTTGGTCATAGGCCAATGACTTCCACTATTTCGTGCAGTTTGTAATCACTAGGCTCAGCAGTTGCTTCTCAAAACTTTCCCATTTTGCACTAACATTTATTAGTTATTATTTATTAACATGCAGAATGTTCCTCATTCCTACGCTATATTTAATCCACAGCAAATGCAGCTTTATGGCCTGAAGAGGTTAAATTCTGGAGTGCTTGGCTGCTTTCCAGACCCTCTATTCAAAATTGGGCTAATGCAACAGCGCAAGAAGCTCCCAGACTGGCCATGATTAATAGACTGCCAAAGACAATGCTTTCTACAAAACACACACTTCTCATTCCCTTGCTTCCATAGATCATGGACTTATCCTCAAAATATCTGACTGAAATTGAATTTGGCTTCTCTCTCAACCGTTCATTTCCTATGTTATGCAAAGTTATATCCTTTTTCTGCCTGAGCAGAACTAAACCAGCTGCAGCTCTTCAGAAGGAAAATGTGGTTCCAATTACAAAAGCTGGCCTAGATATTGAACCACGGTTCTGATGCACTCTAATTGAGCCATCATGGAGCAAATGTAAAGTAACAGAATTGGATTAATTAGGTTTGCAAAGTTCAAC
Organism: Acrochordus granulatus; assembly: GCA_032468055.1. Taxonomy (NCBI): domain Eukaryota; kingdom Metazoa; phylum Chordata; class Lepidosauria; order Squamata; family Acrochordidae; genus Acrochordus; species Acrochordus granulatus. Next base: position 132,496 of record JANHZU010001480.1, on the reverse strand, counting down.
ATCAGGAATCTTGGCAATAGGTATATGGGGAGTAGGTACTTAATAATGGAGGAAATGCTGAAATTATAGAACAAGATTAAGTTGTCTTAGTCCTAGAGCATCTTAGTCAGTAACTTTTCTAGTCACACAGGTATATATGTTAAAAAAGAACAATCCAACAAAATAGCCAATTTGCTGTAGTGGTTAAGGCACCAGGTTAAAAACTAGGAGACCATGAGTCTCCTGGCATGAGAGCTGTCTGGGTGACTTTGAGCCATTCACTGTCTCTCAGCCCAACTCACCTCACAGGGCTGTTGTTGTGGGGAAAACAGGAGGAGGAAAGAGTATTAGCTATGTTCACCACTTTGAGTTATTTGTAAAAATAATAAAATGTAGGACTTTAAAAAATCTAAAACAATTAATGCTTAGTGCTATATTTATACTGTAGGATTTTAAAAACTATGGAGTAGGTTTAGGGAGAGAAAGTTAGATAAACTAATCATTCTTATATCTCCTGCTAAAAAAGACAGGAACACTCAGACTACCCCTTTCACACATCTTCACCATCTCTACAACATATTCATATAGAGTTCTATTTATAAGAAGAATCGCAACAAAGTTTAAAAGTTTATAAGTTTATAAAAAAGTTTAAAAGTTTATAAGAAGAAGTAAATTTATTTTATTATCTAACATTCATCAATGAAGAATGTATTTTTTTGTGTCCCTCAGCAACCATGTGAAACCTAGATTGAGAAAGGTATGTGCATCCTCTCCTATGCACAAATACAATGTTAATAATTTAATTCAACACCCCTCCTGCTAAATTAATGGGTTTCACCCATCAATGTTGCAATAAGCTTCCTTATTTAAAGTAACAGGAGAGTTTAGCCTGACATCCCCTTGCCTTGCCAAATGAAAACTGAAAAATGGTAGGCACTGCTAGTCACATTTTTTCAGTATCTGCCCTCTGGCCAGCTCCAAATTAGCAACTCCTCTGTTGCTTTTGGACAGCCCTACCATGCCACATGAAAAGAATACTGATGACCTCAGGAAATCCTTACCCTGTTTTAAAAATAGCTGTTTCATGACATCACAAAGACAAGTTCAGACACTCCATTTCCTAATATTCACTTTTTCTTAACAATAGTCTGGCCCAGTTTTTTTAATAAAACCATGACCAGCTTTGGTTTTCTCATTATTAAATTTTCAAAACTGCGTTCCAGCACTGCTTAGAGAATTGAATTCTTTTTGAACTATGAGAGTCCACTGCATGCAGTGTTTCTAGATCCAATTTAAAGAACTGTTTTTAACATTTACAGCTCTAGAAGGCATGGCATTTGTCTGAAAGTATAATTTGATCCTTTTCCTAGTTGATCCTACATACACCATAGATTCTCTTCAGAGATACTGCCTCAACATCTAGACAGATAAACTAAGGGGATGCTGATTAACATTTAGGACAAATCCTCACAATATCTGAAGGGCTACAGGCAAATCTAAGCCTTCTGGAAGGCTGAAATGGGGCAGGGGGCAAAAAAATTGTGGTCTGTTGTTGCTTTTGTTCTATTCCGGGGTTTTAAGAATAAAAATGGAAATGGGAGATCTCCAGGAAACAAGACCATTTACTCCTACTATTGAAATTAGGATAAAGAGCAATTCAGCCAGAATACAATTTTTTATCTGCATACAGACAAGACAGAATCTTGCCAGACTAAACTCTTACTACTCTCACCCTAACAGATATATCTTGAGAGAGATTCTAGGGGGTAGCTGTCCTTACTCTCTTCCTCTGTTTCCTATCCAGCTCTGAGATGTGCTGCCTCTTGTCTTGTCTCCTTTCCTGGAAGTGCTTCCTCTTTTCTGGGAAACTGCCATTTCATTACAATTCATCATAGATGGGGTGGATTTTGTACCATTTTTCAAGATTGTGGGGAATTAAGGATGAGAGCTCTTTGCCTCCCATTTTTAATTTTAATGAGGGGGGCAGACACAAAAGCAAGCCATATTGCTGCCAAAACTGACTGGTCCAATCTCAGGGTACAAACAGATATTGGGATCTTGGACAGCCCATCGCAGTGGTATTGGAAGTCAACCTTTTTGTAGATGAGGGTTTCATTTTCCATTTGCTTTATGTCTTCAATCTCAAAGGCAATGGGGACATAAACAAGTGATACAATGATGTAACTGAAAATTAGGCTAATTTTTTTCCAGACTTTTGCAGTAGATGATTTAAACTCAGAATGTTAGCCATATAGTGCTTTTAAAACTTGTCTGGATTTAACATTAGACACTCAACTGCTAAAAGACAATTGGCTTTTACCCTATGAAATCTTGGGAATATAATTTAAGGTGTTGTGGGGAGCGGTGTATGAGGAAAGAGCTATTTTGGTAATAATGCCATAGAATAACTTTATAGAGAGGCTAATCTATGGTGTCTTCAAGTCAGTTCCACAGCTTGTACATATTTAGGCCTTTGAAATAATCATCTCAGTCTCTCAATAATAATTAGGTTCTAGTTTACTTTATTCTTTTTAAATCTTGGTACACACAGTGCGAACAAATTTAATTTTATTCTGATCCAGCCCTCTGCTTTGAAGAGGCATTCTTTCCAAAAATAGCAAGTGGCTTCAAAGATTAAGCTATCTCATAATGATCTCACTGTCATCTCCAGATGACAATGTATCCACCCAATTTTCCCTTTCTCTCTTACACACAATGTTTGAGAAACTAGGAATAACTTCCTGTTCAGGTAGATATTGAAAGAAACATGTATATCTCCTCAAAATGTTGAAGCAGAATGAATGAATGTGTTTGACTATGTGTATACATGCATTTCTAGTTAATCTAAGATTATTTAAAACAGAAATTGTCTAAATATCAATAGCTCTGGGATAATTTGTTAATTCCGCTATGATAAATTGCTCTTTAAAGGTTGACATTCTTAATACTTCTTGTATAGTGTTTGCTTTTAGTTTTCTTTAGGATACCTTGAGATCTCATTTTTGAGTTACTGCCTGGCTCCATATTAACTCTGAGTGGCTTACAAAATATATACACAAACACAATATACACACAGAATGAAAGAGGTCACCCATTCAGAAACAGAAATAGTCAAAATAAGAGTTTAGTCTAATTTTCTATTGAGTCAAGGTCAGTTGTTATGAAGCAAACTTATCATTAACAAAAGCTTATTCAGGAGAATAGATTGGTCAGTTTATTTATTTCCAGCTTTATTATTTTTATATCTAATTCAAGGCAACAAACACATACACTATTTTCGCCACTAAAACATCCCTGTGAGGTGAGTTGGGCTGAGAGAGAGAACTGGCCCAAAATCACCCAGCCTTTTCATTCATTCATTCATTCAATTTATATGCCTAAGGCAGGAGTAGAACTCACAACCCTTGGCTTCTAACTTGGTGCCCCAGCCATTAGACTAAACTTGCTCTCAGTATTAGCCAATGTCTCAAGAGAAAGGCAATCTTCTAAATTCCTCACTAAATAAACCCTGGATAACTTCTATCTCTCAACACAATACAACATAATGATGCAAACTTACTGGGTATTCAATAGATGCCTTCAAAAGGTCAGATACAAGAAACAAATCAGTCCTGCTAACACACAGATCTTTTCACTTCTTCCCCACACCTCTGAACAGCAGACATTTAATTGCAGAATGAGAAATTTAAGACTCCAGATCTTTTTAGGCAGCTCATTCAGCCAATCTCATCCCAGTCCAGCCACAAATGCTGAATAATGATAGCATGGTTTTCTGCTGTTTTAAGGCAGGAAAACTTGAAAGTCTTTTGCACTGCTTATCCATACTTCCACTAACGAATATTCTCATGTGTGAGATCAGGGACATCTATTGCCCTTTCTTGGAGCAGCTTCTAGGAAGATTACCCCTAACTGGCCTCTTTAAAAGAGCAGATCCATCCCTCCATCCTTCCTCCTGAAAAAACAGCTTTTTTAAAATATTATTTTTAAACTCACTGGATAAATTTTAATTTTTTAATATACTGTATGCCACTTTATGAGCTGTAATACTGAAAGGTGATCTATATATAGAATAATGAATAACAAATTAGTGAATTAATTCAATTGGCCTGGATCCAAAGAAACATGATGGAATCAATTGGTTCATTCCAATGACCCAGAACCAATTACCCAGAGAAGGTGATAGTCTCCCCTTCACTGGAGGCGTTCAACCAGCTAGCCATCTGTTAGGGATACTTTAATTTAGATTTCTGAACAAAGCAGGAGGTTGGATTTAGTAGCCTAAATTGTCCCTTCCAACCCTATGATTCTGTGAAAAGGAATAACATATTTTCTTTGTACACTGAGCTCCAGCAATGTCCATTGTGCAAACAGACAGCAGTTCTATAAGAAAAAGTGCAAGTAAAGTCGTAGTGCATAAATCCTAGTGGGTTACAAAGGAATGTTTTAGACCCAAGAGTCATTTTTATCACACTTTTATCATTTGCCTTTCTTATGCTGAAATTGCTTTTCTACAC
>JANHZU010001480.1:96851-107174 GCA_032468055.1 Acrochordus granulatus | reverse complement strand
CTTCCTACACACAAGAACCTCTGAACTCTGGGCTTGTTGGTCTCTTTTATCAGATGACAAACAATCAGCAGTGAAACGGGCTTCTTTTGTACAGCAATGCACAGGCTGAAAAGCAGCAAGACTAACTGGTTCCTTACTAAAGCTGTTAGGAAGTAAAAAAGAAAACGAGAAATTTTGATGAAAAAAGTGAATTTAAGAAAAGCAGAACAGTGGAAGAATATGTGACAATTAACAAAGACAATAATGGATTTAAAGATGAATATATCTTGAGCTAATTTAAAGAGCCATAGCTTGGCTCAAGGGCAGCTCACTGATTAGAAGCTGTATTTCATTCTACACAATAGGACTTTACCAATCCTATCTGTTTACTATTGTATAAACGAAGGAAATACATGCTTATACAGTCTCTGTCCTCCCCCATGAAAATCACAATAGCAGCATCACACATCATTCTGAAACACTGCATTTTGTAAACATACTTTTGCAAAATACAGGTAGTAAGGATATCAGTAAAATATTGTTCATTAATATTATTTCTGGGAGATTCTACAAGGATCAGAACAGACAAGATGAGCACAAGTTGCTAAGTAAAACTAAAATGTAAATTATTGGAAGTTTCAAAATGCCTATATTTAGATGGCTGCTATATATAAAATTTGAGAAACTGTGAAAAAAATCCAAATGCTGCTGAAGCTTGGGAAATTCAACTGCAGAAAAGACTTCTAATAAGACAAGTAATAAAATTATTTTAGAACTAAGCAGTCTGGACTTCTACTTCCAGTCCTCTGCTTCCACAGTGTAGCACTAATGAAAATTAAACAGTACGTTCTTCTTTTTCTCCATGGTTTTTCTTTCTGTTTTTCATTCCTAGTTTTAAAAATCCTTAAGAATATAAGCTGAAGCATTTTGTCTGTTTTTGTTGCTACAGTCTAATCTGAATATTTTTTGGAAGTAATAATTACTCAGTATTAAATAAAGCAAGTCACTAAATTGTCAGGACTCTCACACAAGAACAGATGATGATGATGATGATCACCATCATCATCGTCCAAGTGATAACCTTCAAAAACTGGCTAACATTTGTGGATAAGAAGCAATCCAGACTGACTCAAAACAGAACTAACATTTGGAGGCTTTGGACTTACTATATTACTGTTTTTGGAAAATAATGTCTTTGGCATTCTGGAAGTCTACTCTGAAGACTCAAAGTCCTGTTCTTATCAAAGCAACCAGATAAATGCATAACAGGCTTAGGCACAAGCATCACATAGAATTCATTATTTGGGACATAGAATTAAATAACTGAAAAATCCAATTTAGCAAGACACTATTTTCAACTGACACCTCAAGGAGAAGAGCTATGGCTGGCTGAGAACTGCTTCAAAGCACTGCAAGAAATGCCAGCAAGAGGATCATTCTATACAGTACTTCTCAAGGGGCAAAAAAAATTTCACATTTTAACCCTTCTGATCTAGTCCAGCTATACACAAAATGGTAAACATTTAAATAAATATAAACTCATTTCATGGTATTAAAATAGCTGCATATATAAAGTCCACCTTTTTTTTTCCTACCTAAGCTGCAAGGTACTGAACCTGGGATCGTGTTTAAACAAAATACATTCTGCCTTTGACAAATCATCATTTCCCCAAACAAGACTGTAAACAGGTCAACTGGGAAAAAAACACAAACTGTGCGATACAATCTAATACAGATGAAAATGGACCAATACAAACAGGAATATTTTTTATTTTAAATTTTGCCAAACTACTTTATGTTCTGGGCAGTTCATCACTAAGTTTGTCTCTTTGTGAAAATGGGAGAGTAATATGCCAATGCCATTATTAGTGCCAGCCAAAAGTCTATTTACAAATCAGCTATATTATTGCCTCTGTTTAAACTGCTGTAGGTTCTCATCTTCCCCCACTCCCTTTTTAGAAATGTACATATTTCCTGACCATTCTTTTTCATTTTTAGATGGATTGAAAAAACCTTCCAGATAGAAGGTGAAATGTCTCCAATAACATCTTGTAATTTATGTTCAGTTGCCTTTTTAAGGAACTTTACAAATCTTTGCAATTTTTACAATTGCCTCTCTTGTCCAATTTGGCCTCTTGACCATTCCCATCCTTTTTTTAAAAAAATGTTTCAGCTGCTGGTCCATCAGCAGAAATTTGAGAAAAACAAAAATATAAATGAACCACAGAATGTAAAGCAATACAAAATCTGCTGAATAAATTTATTGAACTTGCCAAATGACATCTGAAAAAAAAATCAAAGATAATGAACAACTGACCAAGGAAAAACCTGAATTATCACTTCTATATGCCCAGTTTCTTCAACTCTTTACTTTTTCCACAAGGCGACCATTGTCTAAGTATGGTTGATCAAATAAAAAGTGTTGATTAGTGTGTAACATCTACATATGAGAAAATATAGGATAAAGTATTATGCAGATCTGCTGCATGAATGTGGACTTCCATTGCTTTGGCTTTCCACTCTGGCTTAAATTCTGGCATACCTGATAGTCTCCCATCCAAGTACTAACCAGGTGCAAACCCATTGAGCCTGTGAGTCCAGAGAAGTGTATAAACTAGATCATTAGTTTCCTGACTGCTATCAGAACATGGAGAGATTTTACTCCACTTTCTATGATCTATTTCCTCTGTTAGGATTCACTTTATGGTTCCTGTCTTTGAATCTCCATTTCAAAAAAAAAAAAAACTTCCTTTCAGAAATTAAGTTAGATCCTTCTAGATGCTATTTTAAATACCATTTCAAAAACAGGTTACGGCAATGCAGAGGGAGGGTTTTCATTTGAGGTGCCAATGTCATAGGTTTCACTGATAACCATTGTTTTTAGAACTTACTTTAGAATTATTGGGTTATCATCGCAAGTAGCATGACAAAAAAATTCTATTAATTGCTTAGAAAAAATAAACATAACCAAGTTTTAACTGGTTTTAAGTTTTTGTTTAAAAAAAATCCAGAATATTTTGAGCAAACATTCTAAAATAGAATGTCTGCAAGGCTATTCTGTTTCTCTTCTCAAAAGAACCAGTTTGGTATAAACGTTTCTGTAAAGCCCTAAGAAGTGTGTGATTATAAATAGAGTTACTTATTTTAAACAGCTAATTCAATACATTCAGTTAGTGTAATTGGAAGTCTGGTTTTATGTTGACACCTTCAGATATCAACATTACATCTCCATGTTGATATGAAACAGTGATCAAACTCATTTATAAATGCAGCCAAGAAGGCAGAATTTGAATCAAACAAATGAGTCAAATAAATAATCACCATGGAGATTTTTTTTAGAAAATGGCAGCTTTTATGGCTCTACATCAAAAGGTTTTACACGGTAGATTTAGGCATGTACTTAATCATAGCTTTCCTTCTTTATGAACTACATACTGCACATCAATGTGATATTATCTTTTATTTTATTTATCTTTTACTTAAAATGACCACTGGTAATTTATTAGATAAATTAGATAATAACATTAAAAGTCCACAAACAACACAATCTTTAGAATCATCTTAGCATGGAAGATTAACAGACATTAAATCTGAACCTCAAGAACAAATGTCACCAGTGCAGAGCCTTTATAGAAACTTCAAATCAAATTCCAGGTCACTGTCTTCAAAAGGTGTCCAATCAATAGCCAAAAATATTATTAATTGTTTAACTCCCTATGCCCAAAAATGCTATGTCTGTATATGTGTTAAAAAGACATTTCTTTTTACTCTTCTATATTTTCATTTTGGCTTTCATATCTCCAGTAGGTTACTGATTTTAAATTGTATTAGATCATACTGATCAAGGCCAGCAACAATAGTATTAGTTTCAACATCATGTCCCTGAAACTGAGGAATTACTAGTAACACCTCTTTTTCAAAAAACATCCTTTATCTCCAGTAAAACAATGGCACTTTTGAATTAAGGTCATTTCCTGCTATCTTACAGAGATACATCCATGCATATTCATTGATATAATACAGAACGGAGTTTCCATTACTTTTTCCAAAGATTTTTCCTTTCTAACCAGTCTGTCTACTACAGCCCTGGACTTCCAAAGTGGTCTCCCACTCAAGTATTAACCAGACCTGAACCTGGTTAGATTTGAAGATCAATCAAAGCTGATTAAGGTGGGAAACAGGGAAACCCTCCACAGAAAAGCAGCCTGCCAAAACTGTTGTTCTTCAGAAGGGTTAGATTATACTAGACCGACGGGAATTATATTTGGAGACCATCACACAGACCAAATATTCTTAAAGCAAATAAAATACATCAGAAGACATTTGCCACAGCAAATGGTTGAGTTGGAAGGTTTATGCACTTTTAAATAACTATTAAATATGGCAGTACATTTTGATTTTGCAATAAAGAAGCAATAATCTAACTTAAGGTTATGGACAAAAGATGTATTCTAAACATTAAGTACCTATGTAGTAAATGTTCAGAAAATCTTGGTTTATTCATAGTTCTGTATTCTGTGTGCATATATGTATTATAAGGAAAGTCCAGGTTTTGAATCCAAGAGATTGGATTTTGCAAATTGGGGGTGGTGGAGAGAGAGGAAGGAAGGAGTCCAGATCTTACATCCTTAAGAAAAGCATGGAAAATTTTGGTCTTCATAACTGAAACCCTAATTTTGACAGGCTTTTAGAGGAAGGAATTACTGCACTTGACATGTTAGCTTTTTTGTCACATACAGAGTTAAAGGACAGGAAATTTCTTATGGGAAAAGACCGGGATTTATAGAGGAAACTCAGCTAGACTAGATGTAAGATCTGGACTCCTTCCCTCCTTCCTCCCTCGCTCCCTCCACCATCCCCAATTTGCAAAATCCAATATCTTGGATTCAAGACCTGGATTTTCCTTATAACACATATATGCACACAGAATACAGAACTATGAATAAACCAACCGAGATTTTTTGAATATTTTATTATACATACTACACCCACTGCTCTTAAATGGGTAGAGCAATCAAAAGCAGAGGGCTGCAAACACAATCTAAAATGAGGTGGTAAAAAGATGGTCTGCATTTGATGGGGAGAGTACAAAGCTATAAAGATAAGCTCTATCCTGAAGGACTTGTGTTCTTCCTAGCCAGTCATATGTTGCAAGCAGAATTCACTGTTCATGTTTCAACAAAACATTTTTCAGCTAAATGCAGTAGCAGCCTTGCCATACCTAAAATTAAAATGTAAAAGGGGGAGAGATGTTCTGTACTGATTTATCTTCTGATTATCCAGCCCCTCTCTTCCTTCTTCCAAAGCCAAGACATTTCCTTTATTTTTCCTGTGGTTTGATTCAAGACTGTTTTGTGTAGAAGGCAAAAGGGTCTGAAAGCCAGCTCTATATACACAGCAATTTGTTACTCTGAAAAACCATCTGTTTCTTGGTATTACAATCCTCAGAGGGCAAATTATAGCCAGCGTTCAACATAAAACATCAATTTAAACCATCAACTATTCATAATTTCAATTCTTTATTGGAAACCAAGGACATAAATGTCAGGGAATAAAGCAATATTTCTCTTATTAACTGTTCCATTCATCTGGCTATTAAATAAAACCAGGGTTCTAATAAATAGCATTACCCTCTGTACTGACAGCCACCCCAAGCAGCTTCACAATTTCTCAAATTCCACCCCCCACCCATTAACTCACTAAAAACATATAATTCTCTTTACAAAACGTACTGCGAGAAAAAATATCTGGGCAATAAACATTTAAAATATTTAGAAGATTTCCACTGTACCTCAACAATTTATCCAACTTCAGATTGAGCCAATGTATTAAAAACAATATCTGATTCTAAGAGCCAACACCACCTGAGCCAAAATTCAAACATTTATGTAACATACAAGATCATATAACTTGTATGCCTCATTGGTGCTAAATGGGATGATCTCTGCAAATTGAGGAATTTGCCAACTCAACCTCTGCCTGATTGCCAATCAGAACTTGAGATTTTTCATCCTGCTGCTTGTGGGAAAAGGGCAACATGGAAGGCTTTTTGGCACTCTTAGAATTTTACACATGATACTAAGACTGGCATGATTTTGATTGCAGTACACCAGTTCTTCTTATGAAGGGCCTGGGAATCAAGTGGAAAGAAAGAAGGTGGCCCTGAAAAACTGATACATCTTCCTGCCACTGGACTGCAGAGACTTGCAATGAATACTTTTTCCAAAATCAACTTTCTAATTTCAGCTTTCTATCTCTATCCCTATCTCTAACGAGATAACCTGTGCTCTGTTGGGTCATAATTTCAGAGATATTTTCTTCCATAGAAATAGAATGACCACTGGTGGACAAAAAAGCAGTGGGAACGGGAGCAACTTGAGCTATAAGGGACACTAGAAATCTTCCTCCCTCCCTCCCTGGCATCTTCCCCATTGACTTTGCTTGTGTGATACAATACTTGCAGGGATCACGTCAAGAAAGCTGAGATGGGGATAAGCATACATATATTATGGGATGCCTCATAGCTTCAGTCTCTACCCATTTCTGCCATTTGTTGGTACAGAGTTCAATATCATCAATATGCTGGTGAAATGCATTTGTACATCCATAGCTCCTGGCTGATCAAGTGATGCTGTTTCAGTGCTTTCCAGTGTCTGGAGGCTGTGAGTGTAAGAATGGGGTTGATTTAACCTCAGCAAGACAATTTGCTGTGGAGTTTGGATCCCTTGGAAAATTTTCCTTCTTTGGTTCTAGGTGGGGTTGCAGCCTCCCAAACAGAGCCTGTATATAATTTGGGAGTACCCTAGATTCATGACTCCCACATGAGGAGCATGTAGCAGCCATGGTCAGAGAGATCTTTGCACAACTCTATCTTGTGTACCAATTGCTGTATCCATTTCTGGATTGGGGGGCCCTATTCAATATTTTGCATTTTGGTCTTCTCCTAGTTGTAGCTGCTGCTGTATATGGAGCAATCCTTGAAGATCATCTAGAAATTGCAACTTATCTAATGGTGAGACAGGAATGCATATACCTCCATACACCTATGTAACACCACTACTGTATAAAATGTATCAGGTCCAAGTAGGATTCTAAGTGCAACTTAAGGTTCTGGCTATCATATATAAAACTCTTTACGGAAAAAGGGTCACCTATCTTTAGTTATTTCTGCCTCTCTTAGTCATACAGAGTTGGCAGATTCCAGATCCCCTCTGAGGGAGGGTCTACTAATGGGATCTAGGAGATATATCATTGCTGTTGCTGTGCCTACCCTTTGGAATGGGTTCCTCCCTCCCTCTGAGATTCAGATGACCCTGATCCTATCAGTGGAACCCCAAAGACCTGACTTTTCACCCATGCATTGGGTGAGGATGTCATTTGAGTCCATTCATAACTGGCCATGCCTATATGTGTGATTATGCTTTGTTATATTGGTTTTATGTTATTTTTGAGTTCATTATTTTAGAGTTGTACTGGTATAAACCACTCAGAGTCATAGATTATGAACTGACTGGACATACAAATGCCTAAATAAATACATGGATTCTGTAAGAAAATCTGAGTCATAAGCTAGAGATTCACAAGAAGGAACATACATTTGTATATTATATTTAGAAATTAACACAGCTTCCCCAATCTGGTGGCCTCGAAAAATCCTAACTGCAAGTTATAGAAATTGTAGTCCAGCATGATCAGAGAATACTGAATAAACAAAGACTGTTATATTATAGTTTGACCTTACATCTTAATGTACTGATTTACTCAGCTAATCTGCTGCGATCTGCCAGATAACAATCCCTTCCCAAGAAACACATACTTATCTTTTATCTGGCTGTTTGTCAGACACACTACACTTCCTTTAAATTTACCAGCATGGGGTTTTTAATATTATCACAATGAACCATTCCCCCCAACCCATTTTCATCACATAGCTTCAATCACAGAAATAGAACTAAATTTAAGAAAACTGCAGAGCAGAAGTGAGAAATTAATCTTCTCCTGTGGAGATTAAGAAACCGTAACTTTTAATGTGTGTGTGGGGGGAGTTATATTCCATCTCCTCCATTCAACATAGGTTAGCGCACAAATTCCAAACAGCTTTTCGCATTTCAATTAATGCATCTGTAATCATTGTTTTGATTATGAATGCACTTCCTTCCGCCCATAACAGTGCTTTTAAAGACCTCATGCTGGAACATTTCAAAGGCAGAAAAATCTTCTTAAAAAGAGATAATGGACAGAATATATGCAGCATGGGAGAGAATGCACACATATTATACGTTTCAGTTACAGCTATGTAGCCTATTTTTTTAAAAAAGGCCAAAATTTTCATGTAATAATTGCAATTATTTGTAATTTGTCTGAGCCAAATTTCAATTCCTGTAAAGCATAAGTCTGAATCAGGGTCCAAAATAATCTAAAACTAGGAATTCAATGAAAAAAATAAAAAATAGGGGATTTAACACAAGAATGGAATTATCTTCTAAACTGATATAACATTCAACATTAAAAGATTTATATGATTCCTTGTGTCCATATATCCTACAGCTTAGGGATCTTAATGTTTTAATTACATTCTTTATTTACTGAATTTATATATGTCATATACCATATGTATTCAAAGTGCAAATAAAAATCCCCAAAATTATATAAATACAGAAACAATTATTTTTAAACTGCAAATTACTACAATCAAAAATAATACTAGCAGGTACAGCAATGGCAATTGTTAAATAATGCTCTTCTAAACAGTTAAATTTTTAAGGCTTTTCTGAACATCAGAACCAATGAACAAGGGCTCCTTCAGATACCATAACTAGAATTATCAGGTATTGCTCCAGGTCTCTTCCACAGTCCACCATTTATATTAGACCCTTAACTGAAGGAATATTTCTTCACTAGATTGCTTACCTCCATAAAACCTGCTCTGATTCATCTGAAACAATGACATTATAAAGTTAAGAATATTACTATAAGATGAAAACAAGCTTGTTTCTTGACATGATGCCAATCATTCCAAAAAGCAAATTACTTTCCGGAACATAAACTGAGCATGAACAAAACCTTTAGAAAGGAAAGATGGTATAGAACCATTGCGAACAGTGGAACAAATGCTCTCTACTTCTTGCACAAATTGGTTTTGTAGGGGAAAAAGCAAATCTATATAATTATTATATCAGTCTCAGATCTCTAAAAGATTATCTGCTGCAAAATTTATAAATTCTTCTCTGTGTTATTAATTTCCCCTTAGCTTTGAATTATATCTTCAGATTTTCAAATGGGAACAATATCTAAAGCTACCTTTAATCTGGCTACATCGCTCTTCTTATCTATGTGGTCACTAGGAGTTGGCACATAATCCATCAATCTTTTCTTCCACCTTCCCTTCTCCAATAGTCTCATGAAATTTCTACCACCTCCTCTTATCTCTATCAAGAATGATTCTCCTAATCAAGAGAGTATACGTTTAGAGGCAGAATAATGTAAATCTGGTATTTAAATATAATGCACATCAGGATCTAGGCTTAACTATTGGCTGCTCAATCTTGTTATAAAACTAGAAGTGAAGGATACCAAAAATTGCAAAAAAAAACTTTCTCAAAAAAGGCAACTGGATTTTTATTATTTTATATAATTAATCAGTCATTTCATTCCCCATCCAGGAAACTTTTATCAATTTAAAGTGGAATGGAGAGAGATGGCAGGAATTTACAAGTTTTTCACATAGCAGGCTAACAAGATAATGGAGGCTCGGCAATAAAGTCTTCAAGATGTAAAGGCTGGTTCTGTCCTTCAGAGTCAATACATGTCTAGAATTTGGATTTGCAGCTATCAAAGGAATGGCCCTTGTCCTTAAGATGCAATTGACTGCAGAATTATAGATGATCTCTATATTGCTGTATCCATTTGTATAGTGCTTGTTTTGTTTCTCCAATATAAAAATCTAAACAAGCTTCATTACATTATATGGAATAAATGATATCTATCTGTTTACATTTAGGTTGTTTTGCCCTTGGGATGAATCAGTTTGTGCTTCAAAGTATTCACTGGTTTCGAGTGCACACGCTATATTTATTGAAAATCCTCCTGAGTTTTTCTGATAATCCTGCAATTTATGGAACAACAATGTTGCTACATTTGTTGTATTCTTTTGAATCTGTTGTGGAAAAGTTCCTATTAAACCTTTTTGTTGCTTTGACAAAGAACCAATTTGGATAACTATAATTATTGAGAGCTTTCATGATGTTTTTCTTTTCTTTTTCTATTCCTAGATTCTGATAACTCCCAGTTTGTGTTCCAATGGATGGTGGGAGTCAAAAGCTAATACCGATCTGTATGAGTGGA
>JANHZU010001480.1:10545-23921 GCA_032468055.1 Acrochordus granulatus | reverse complement strand
AATTTGCCACATTTGGTTGTGATCCACACAATCAAAGGCTTTAGCGTAGTCAATGAAGCAAAAGTAGATGTTTTTCTGGAATTCTCTCGCTTTTTCCATGATCCAACAAATGTTGACATATGCTGTCTGTATAATAACTGTTGGAGAACTATTATTTAAAATTTTTAAAGCTGCCTATCTCCTTCACAGAGGAACTCTGAGTGGTGTACCAATAAAATATTAAAACATAAAAATTGTGTATAAAATTTAAAAAAGAGGCAAACAATGTTAAAATTAATTAAAAATTAATTTCAGGGCACTAACCAGCCCCACAGCTGTGTGTTTCTCTGTGCCCCTCCCATCAAGGTGGCAAAGCCATATTTCATGGCTTTCCAGAAGTATATGAGAGTGGTGGCCCCTCCTACCACTGGGGGGAAACTGTTCACAGGGGAGGGGCAACAGCAGGGAAGGGTCTCTTCCTGGACTCCGCCAAGCAAAATTTTTGGTTGATGGGGTCTGCAACAGGCCTTCCCTGCCTATTCCTAAAAGCTTAGGGGCATGATTTTATTCCTCACTTACTCCAGTGAGCAAAATTATATCTTAGATTGGACTTCAGTGAGAAGCCTACCATTCTATAATATATAGGTACAGTATTTCCAATTATATTGTGATTTGTGTAGGAAGAGGTAAGAACTAAATAACTCCTTGTCTCCTCCTGCATTTATAGAATGAAATATGGAGGCAATAAATTTGATTTACCCTGCCAAAAATGCTTTTGTTCATCCAGGACCAAAAGAGGAAGGATGCCCCATCATATTTTCTTGCATGGACATTCATAATCCATACAAGTTGAAAGCTATTGCATTCCCCCTTTTAAGGAGTAACTTCAATCATATTACACTTTACCCCACGAGTTAGCCAAAGTTGTCCTTGCACAATTATCCTTGCAGGTATTCCAAAAGTCCTTGCAGAAGGATTCATCAGACACATGGCTAGTTAATCTCATAAACCAGAGAGTTCTCTCCCCTCCTTAAAACTAATATAAGTCTCTTAAACAAATTAAGATTTGGTTTGCTCCATTTTGATGTGAAATCTGCTAATTTTTTTTTATTTACCTCTTTGCAATGATATGTGATCATATTTTTTGCCAGAGCATAGTATAGTCATCACAACAGCAGTAACTCTTCTGAGGTGTAGGAACTAAGTGATTCTTGCACTTAGACCATCCCAGGAGAAGGATGTCTTGCAGTATCACTTATGGAACAGTGGCTGCATCGTAAGGAAAGTAATCATTGCCTGGTTTGGAGAAAGGTTGATGCCATGTGTCTTGGATGAGCCAGTGTTACAGTCTATCTTGAAGAGGCACTCCCTTGATCTGGCTATATCAGACAACTAATGATGTACTTAATTCTTTTCACTCCACACCAGAGAGAGAGCAGGAACCAATCTTGTTATGCTAGTGGATGATCTATTTGAGACCAGGATGGGGAAGATGAGGCACTTCTGGTCCTCTTACTTCTTGGTGGCATTCATTATCATCCATCACTATCCTTCTGAGATCCCTGTAATGATTGGGAATAAGGGGCACTCTTTTGCAATGGTTCTGCTCCTTCCTAAGTGGGTGATTTTAGACAGTGGTAGTCTATAGGAGATGGAGGCCATGACCAGGAGAGGGAGGCTTTGTTCAGCTTCATCTGCTGTGCCAGTTATGGTACTTTTTGAAGGAGGTGGCCTTGGCAACAGTGACTCATACCTTTGTCCTGGCTAAATTACTCCAGTGTTCTCTACATGATGTTGCCTTTGAAATTTATCTGACAGAAAACTAAGCAGCCTCTTAATTCATGGATAAGAGTTATTATCTGCACATAACTTGAATGCTTTCCATCCTTCAAGGCAAGCAAGGTAGGCAAGGTCAGGAAACTGACATCAAAAGAAATACTCAAACTCTATCTAATTGGTATAGGCTATAATAACTGTTTCTTGGAGTCCATTGGAATTTGGCAGCTAATAAATTCAAATAAATAAATACATGATAAATAAAGTCTTGAAACCCTAATAGAATGTTCCTCTCCCTTCCTCTTATTAAAGAGAATTAAAATGAAACAAACTGGAATTTCTTTCTCATGTCTTTCTGTTTTCCCAGGCTAAATTGATATTTTATTAACAGTCACCAAATATTTTCTCCAAGGTTATCTCTTTATGCTTCTACAAAGTACAGTGGAACCTTGGATTGAAAACATAATTCATTCCGGAAAATGCTCTTAATCCAAAATGCTTGTATAGCAAAGCAAATTTTCCCATAGGAAATAATGTAAAGTTGGATGATCCATTCCATGCACCCAAAAATATTAGTATAAAAATCATTTTCAATGGTATTTTATATACAAATTATTGTCCCTAATATCTGAATCAAATAATAATGATTAATGCACAATATAAAGTAAAAATAAAACAAATTAACCAGCACTTTAACTTTTGCTAGAAAATTTTGAGGCAGGGTCCCCAAGCTGGGCAGATTGTGATTTAATTTGGGTGATGGCTCTTGATGGTCCCTTGGTTTATGTAAGAGGATTTCCACCTAGCCTTGAAGTTCTATTCTCTGCTGTTTCTGTGTAGTTCTTAGGAAGTTTATCTGGTTTTTCCTGGGAGGGGTGTGCTGCTTTTAGTGCTAATCTTATCACCTTGCCCATTCCTGAGCAGATACAATCTTAAGCAGATTCATGGCAATCAGCTGCTCTCAGCCAGCTGCTGTCTTGGTGGCCTCTCTTGGATCAGGGAAGATGGAGGGTCAGTCTTTGTACACTTTGAGAAGAGTCCTGGCTGGCATGAGGGAGATGAGAGGGAGGAGAAGAGGAGGAAGGTTATTGCCTGGAAGGAGAATCTGTAACTTGAATCTCAGGAATTCCTTCTCTTGAACGACTTTCACTAACACTACTGGTTTCACTTAATTTATGCTTTTTATGCAACGAGAGAGAAGAACCATCAGCTCAGTTGTGAGATTTCCCATGCAAGCTCATCGTGCAATGCTTGTCTTGCAAGTTTTCATTTGTTAACCAAGTTAAATTTTATTAAAAAATGTTACCGTCTTGCAAAGCACTCATTAACCGTGTTGCTCGCAACCCAAGGTTCCACTTACTTCAATTTCTGTTTCAGTTATCAACAGCCTTCTGTTGAGTACAATTCAAAGTCCTGGTTTTGATCTACATGGCTTAGCTTAGGCACTTGTAAGTATAGTTCAGGTAGATCCTACTTGTCCAGCACAAACTTTTTGGATTGGCATGTTGAGAATCCTTTCCCCATGAAAGCAAGCAATTTATGTTTTTTTCTGTAGTAGCACCTACCCACTGAAATAATCTCCTGCCAGAAATCTGGATGGCACCATAGTTCCTGCTTTTTAGGAAAGTTGTTTAAAATAGATTTATTTAAAACAATGTTTGCTTCAGATCTTTTTTCAAGATTCTTTAACATCTTAATGTGAAAATGCTCCACTAGCCACTTGGGAGGACATTTCATTTCAATCAGTTGCTTCTGATATTTGTTGTAATTGGTCTAACAAGTTCTGACACAAAAATAATACATTCCTTGGCATTGTGACCCAAGACCTCACATCCAGACCCATGAAAGATACTGAACTGATTCTAGGACTTTGAGAGACTGTTATTTCCACGGCAACACAAAAAATAAAAGTTAGTATAAATCTTAAGTTTTCTTTTTTTAAGAAAGTCTTCCAGTTGACTGGTTGGAGTGGGTGAAGGACACACACATGCACAGATGGACCTTGCCACATCTCCAGAACAGTGATAAGTATTGCAAAGGATTTCCCCTCTGGGCAAGTGAAATGGGGACAAAGGGGAAAGGATGGTGGGACCCCACCAATGGATGCCCTGTAATTACCTGCATTAGACTAGGGGCACCAACCTTAACTGAAACATTTTCCTCCCAAATCAAGGATGGGAGGAAGCATATGGCTGCAAGGAACAACCATTACTCATTTTGCCCCAAGTCTTCTGAAAACCACAGCTAAGTTTATAAATTTGCACAATTGCCCTCCAATTCTGGATTTTCTTGAGATCACTATACAAGAATATTTCAGCATGTCCAGAAACTGTCTTATTGGTAACTCAATGCAGGAGGGTTCTTATAATACTATGGACTTACTTATTTTGGCTTTGCTTTTTTTGGGAAGGGAGGTTAGTTTTTTCTGAAGTAAAGCAAGAGGATGAAGTCTAGCGGAGGCTTAATATTTATAGCATGCTTTATTTGTTTTTGAATATTAATTTGTAAAAAAGTGTGCTGACTCTGGGTGGCAGGAGCTAAAAGAAATTAGCTGGAGAGCCAATGTGGCCTTTGAGCCATCCACTGATATTTATTCATTGCATCTTTATACTTTATAAGATATATGCTAATGGAATAATCATCAATTAAGATGATAACATACTTGTTTCCAGATGGTGTTAGTGTCTTCAGTGCTCTGCAGAAGTCTCAGTGGAATTTATCTCTTGGCTGTCTTTGGCTGCTTATGTCTGATGAAGTATGAATCAACTTGGCCTTTGTATGATGCAACTCAAAGGCACTTCTCCCTGAGGTAGATATCTTATATACATATATTAATCTGCAGATCCCTTAACTAGAAATGTTTCTGTTCTAAATGTAGCACTTATTTTTGTGGAAATATGCTGATAGCTGTTATTGATTAGCCATTGCATCTAGATATCACAAAAAGATCCTGCATTTATCTTTTGATGGCATGGCCAGCTTAGAAATCCATGCCCTCCTGCTATGCTGATATTCTTTCCCTTGATAAGGAAGGCTTTGTCCCTTGGGTGTAGTCAATATCTGGTCTTGTGCTTTTGCTGTCAAATCAGTGCACCAAATACCTTTGCAGTATGTCATGTCACTCATTCCTTCCCTGATTTGGGGCTCATTTTTGTCCTTTCTTTGGGCATTTTGGTGCCTATCTGGATTGCTTGGTCCTTTAGAACTACTAGTTCCTGCAAGAAATACATATGTTTGTGCATTTACTATCCTCTTGGCAACTTCATTCCATGGGTTTGTGTAATACATGCATATAACTCTAACTGTATCTTTCTTTCTAATGTAGATGACTTGGTCCTTGGAGAAGGAGAGGAGCACCTTCATGTTGAATTTCCATAGCTGTTAATTTCCACTGTTTGCTTTCACAATGCCCCAGCTTTAAGTCTTCTTTAGAAATCTTTTTTATTGTATGGCTTCTTTTTTTCTTACTGGAGTTGATCACTAGTTATGACAGCAGTGTCTTTGAGTTCATAAACTTTCAGCAAAAGTATCTGAATAAGCAATTTGAATCCACTATGTTTGCCAGGTTTTAATGACTCAGGAGAAGAGAAAAATGGGCTGAATAAATTCAGTGCAGCATGACAATAGTCAAAAATGGTTCTTGGGTGAAGCAGCAGAGTCAATCAGGAGAAGCTTGAAAGAAAAAGCCCATTATGCTTCCTTAGCGTTGTTCCCCTTGCATCAATTGGTGCAATTCTCCTAGTTTGTCCTCAACCCATATGGTATTTTTTGTATACAAACACAATAATTCACTTTAAATGTGTCTTAGCATCACTACAATTGCAAATTTGTAACGATCTTTATCACTATTCTTTTTTATAATACATTGCTAGATCAGCCTTCCAAGCTAACACAGTCTTTAGAAGTATGGATTTTACCTGACTTTTGCATAAAGGTCATCATTTTCGATTTGCATTTCCTTCTCCTTTCTATATATTCAACAGTACAAAGTTTATAACCATGGAGCTAGTATTATTGAACTACTGCATTTTCAAACTCATAATTTCTATATTTCATGTAAATTAAAGATATGTTAATAACTTCAGTATCCACTAATAATAAGTCTTTAGAATTTATATTTCAGGAACTCCAGTTTTTTTTAGTTCCCATTTCTGTTGTATCCTATTTTTTTATTTCAGACTGTAATTCTTTTTAAATGCAAACCATTACATCAAACCATTTATTCATACTAAATATCCATTAGAGGCAGTTTTCATTGCATTTAATAAAACATAGGGTTTAAATTCAGATCATTTACTTGAAAATGATTTTGTGTATCCTCTGAATATAGTATTTAATTAAAATATTATGTAATAGAAAAATATGATTTCTATTTAAAACTGAAGTATGGTAGAGCTAAAATAGTATACAGATCAAATGGAATGGAATGGAAGATCATATTTGTTGCATTAATGAAATATGGATATCATCTATTCTTGAATAATTGACATATAACCTCTAACTAATGGGTTAATAGTCCTTCAAGCAACAAGAAGTTGATAAGCTTTAAGTAGTTCCATGATTAAATAGTTCCATTGGACTGCGAATATTTTCCTTTAAAGTTATTGATATCTAAATGCTCATTAAGAACCCATTTCCAATCCCCAGCTTATATAAATTCATCCTTTCTGACTTGTTCCATCTTAAACAATTGATGATATACAGTTTATGAATGTGGCATTTCACCTTAAATTAATTCTTAGGTTTCAAAGTATTTAATTAGGGGTGATATTAGATAGAAGGGTCACTGCAAGTCAGTCAATTAATATAAGTAAACTATTGAAGAAAAGCAAATGCCAAAATCTAAGATAAATTTCTGAACATAATTGACCCATTTTTATCATAATTAATAAACATGCCATCAGATGATAGTGTTTCAGATTCTCAACAATGGTATGATTGAAACATGGGAAAGAAGAAGTAACACGATACGCAAAGACTAACTAAATGAATCTAGTAATTCTCCTATGCTTAGACAAAACACATTTTAAAATAGTGATTAGCTGTTAATAGACAAGGCTTGCTAGATAATTGCTTACATTTAACTGTAAATCATCAGGTACATATAGGAGATGTGCCTATGCAGAGCCCACACTGGAATCCTTAACTGTTGTGTTAGAGATTTTTGGTGGAAGGAGGGTTCTAGTGTCCCTTCTAGTGTTCCTTCAATTTTTGAACTCTGTCAATCCATTCAGTAACATGCATCAATGAGTGCTATAATCTCTTGGCATGGAGAGATAAATGAAATACAATATGCTTTGGCTAATCAGGTCAAGAAACTCAGCCATTTTAGCTCATAATTACACTGGGTTGATGGCTTTTTGCATACAATATGTGTAGATGAACTCAGAGGAAACACCTGCTATGGAACAATCCATGGCACAAAATATAGTTAACCTCAGATCAGGGTATGCATCCTTCCTTGATCCTGAGAGAGGATATCAGACATGTCAGACTTTTTCTCAGCCAGCTAGGTGATAAACTAAAAGAATTGACCTCCAAGGATACCCATGCTTTAATGAGTAGATTTATTGTAGGAAAGTTAATGAAGCCATAAGAAAATAATTCCAGTGCCTGTTGTGTATCAAATACAGTGGAACCTCTGATTGTGAGCATAATTTGTTCCTGAAGAATGCCCTTAATACGAATTGTTCTTAAACTGAAGTGAGGTTTCCCATAGGAAACAATGTAAAGTTGGATGATCTGTTCCACATCCCCAAAAATATTCATTAAAAATAATTTTCTATCTTATTTTATGTAGAAATGATTGTCCCTAATATCTGAAACAAATAACAATGATTAATATACAATATAAAGTAGAAATAGAACAAATGAACCAGCACTTATGGATCTGCTCCGAGGCAGATTCTGGCCATCAGCTGCTGCTCGGCCAGCACTGTCTGGGTAGCCCCGCTGGATCTGGAGGATCTGCTGTCACCACCACTCGAGGCAAAACAGCCTTTTCCCTTTTCCCTCAGCAGTGCCTTTCCAGAGGTCTTTCCCAGGTGGTGTGGAAATGTTTCTTATCATAACCTGCCTCCATGCTATGAGAGGGAAGAAGAGATGGGCATGTGGGTGGAGGGCTGTTTGTGTGTGCGTCTGTGTGAGAGAGAGAGAGAGAGAGAGTGAGTGAGTGACAGGGAAGATGGAGGGTCAATCTTCCTACGCTTTGAGAAGAGTCCTGGTTGGTGTGAGGGAGATGAGAGGGAGGAGAGGAGGGGGAGGGGGATCACTTGGAAGGAGAATGATAGCCTCTGGAGTTCTTTCTCTTGAACGACTTTCACTTAATTTACGCTTTTTACGCAGTAAGAGACAAGAACCATCAGCTCCGTTGTGAGATTTCCTGCGTGAGCTAATCACACGGTGCTTGTCTTGCAAGTTGTCACTCATTAACTGAATTAAATTTTATTAAACATTTTTGCTTGTCCTGTGAAAACCTTGTGAACTGAGGTGCTTGCTATCTGAGGTTCCACTGTATCTTGGACATGATTGGGTAATAGCCAGAAAACAGCATAATCTGGTGACAATTTAAAATGAGAAGACCTATTATGAGATGCACCATAACACATCTTCTCTTTACACATCTACTGAAGAAAGCTCTAACTTACAACAATATGTTTATTATAATAAACCTTTTAAGTGCCATGCTTCAAGCACAGCTATCCCTCTTGAATCAGTATGCATTTGTACTTTAAGATAGATTACGGTATCAGAAGCACAGCCCTTCTATATACCTTTCTCACACCATTTTAAATGACTTGTTTATGAAATTATCTTCCAGAGCAAAAGTTATTTCTCTTCTTCCATATGAACAAGAGTGTATTAGCATGGAACTGTGCCCTTCCACCTTTAAAAGGGGGCATAATCCATTGAGATGCTTCTGTTAACAAATTAGTGCGCTAAATTAGAAATGCACATCTCAGCAAATAAGAATGAGCATTAAGCATGGCAAATGGGTGATTTTATAATACACTTATTACAGAACATCTTCAGCTATCATAAAACAGGAAACAACTTCTGAGTTATTTCTGAGCTATAATCTGTAGAAATTGAACGATCTGTCCATCTTTAAAAATGTAGATGAGAATACTTAAACAAGTTGGCTTAATTTCTTAGAAATGCAAGATATAAAAAGTAATATTCTCAATATTTGAATGACACATGCAGAAAGTTCTGAAAATTCTTTCATAGCTTTGCTCTATTATACTTTTGTTATCCCAGCTACCTATATGTGCATTCTACAATATACAGGGTATATCTGGCAAAACAACCTGACCAAATGTAAGCTTGTTAACAGCAAACTAAAAATATGTGTAAAACCAACACTTAACACTTCTTATGCTCTATCACAAAAATTTCATAAACAAAACTCCTAAATTAACACTTTCATTATTAGTGCAAAGCTTTTTCTTTTAATTCTCATTATAAAAATGATTTGTTAAAACATCTAAAACAGCAAGAATAACAAACCAACAAACCCAGCAAATGTTCCCAGAATTGCTCCTTGTAAGTAGTTGCAACAGTTTACTAGGAAGCGGGCAGGAAAAGTTTGAAATATCTTGCAGCCTCAAGACCTAAAGTCCAAGCATAAGATTTACATATGTCATAAAATAATTATTTTATTATGGAAATTTTAATACAGATGAAGCAGCATTCTTCAAAGTGCTGGAGAAATGATGACTATGCAACCTAAAACTTTTGGACTTCAGATACATTAGCCTCAATAGCATTTCTCCATCTAAACTGAAAATCTACCTTGTGTCAAATGACATAAAACAATTTAAGTCCTTTTGGATAGCTGCAATTAAATTGCAACAAATAGACCAGACATGCTGAACTGGGTCATGGGCTATGGGAGTTGTTAGCTTATAGCAAAAACAACAACAAAAACAGTTCTGCCAAAGAAAATAAAAGAAATAAAAGAGTTGAGAGCACAACTGAATAAAACACAAGTTCTATATAGGTATGACAGCTTCAAACCAGACAGACTTTATGTTGTAGAAGATCGAGAGAACTGGGGCTACAACCTTTTATATCCATGAATCCCACCCATCTTGCCTTTGGATCTCACAAAGAAACTGAAGACTGAAGGGGGAGATGCACTTATGTTTAATTGTTCACTGAACTACTTAACTGCATTAATTATTTACAATCTGGCACTCTACTTTATTAGGCTTCTGGAAATACAGAGAACTGGGTCTTGGAAGGAATTTTGAGATTGCGTGCAATTCTGCACATTTTCCAAGTCCTCGTATGCTCAGAAAGATGACTGAATAGGACTATATGTGAACTAGGGATAAAACAGCACCTATACATACCCCAAGTGAAGATGAGAACTATGCTACTGACAGTAGGGACCAGATGAATCAGAGAATATGAGGAGCAAGTGATAGTGTGTACAAAATGGCAGACAATATCACCTCCCCACCCCACAGCTTAATCTGAATAGGGAGATCACCCATATCACTTCTATTTTGAGTCTAATTTGTTTTTTAGAAATTGGAAGGTTCATATTACTATTTATATTCATGAATGAAGTTTAAGCAGCAAACAATAAGATTTGCTTATATCGTTATAAGCTGTGCCCTTAGTATCACTGAGGACTTAAAACAGTTTGTGTAGCCTGTTACCATAATGAAGGCGTGGTAGAAGGAAGGGCTGAAAAAAAGAAATGCACAAAGCTTTACATGCTGTACCGTCAAAGAGCAGATCAGAGCAAATCACCTGATTTTAGTCATAATGCTTCAGTGTTAAACACTGATAACCTAAGTTGTTTGCAACATCTTCTAGCACTCATTTGTTAACAACTTAGAAACTATTGACAATAATTACAAAGAAGTTTTTACTATCTAAGGTATTCTGTCTTCCCATGTTTCCTCTGAACTGCAGAGGATGGCCAGGCATAATCACAGGCCAGCTGTAAAATTAATGTTAAGGTGACATAGAAGTAATCCATCTCTTGAAACATTGACTGATGGGCCTATTCTGCAGGCTTAGTATCCTTTTAAGCACCATATTTGGAGAACAGACATGATACTTTTCACATTAGGTCACTCACAATTTATAACCACATTTTAATCTTGATTTTAAAAACAAATACCAGAAAGTAATCTTAAATCGTCTTAGATCATAGAAAGCCATAGTAATCCAATATTATTCTACCATGCTTTGTTATTAACAAATTTGGAACAATCTGTTAAGCTAGTAACTCAAAACACTTTAGCTCACATTTACTTGTAACAAGTAAATGCAGAGTAGTGGGAAAGTGCGTGTGTTCATCTATTTCTCCCTACAGTAACTAATCTTTAAAAAGATGAAAAGATATTTAAGAATATTTTTAAAGGGATTGTTAAAATATGTAGGACTAAGTATCAAAAGTTGCCCATGAAACTGAACTGAAACTAACATTTATTCTTATGTAATTCTGGGCTTGTTCACAAATTTTCTTGAATACAAGCTTGACACACATTGTATAATGTATGAATTAATAATACAGTTTGCATCAATTCCTTATTATGTTGGAAATCAAGCAAAACCTGACACTGTACACAGTGGATATATTTATTTGCCACCCAACTCACTACAAGCGACTCTGCACATAACACTGACCAACAACTTGTCACTTACAGATGACTTTCTGAAAAACGAGACAAAGCCTTAGACTGGAGCCTTCCCCTTGCATGGCCAGGAGAACTTAACTCATATCCTTTTGTTATGTATGATTCATAACTTGAATTACAGTTCAAAATAAACTCTGGTTAAATTATCAAAATCAGCTCTGAACCATAGGTTGAATAGCTTGGTTAACAGAGTTTTAATAATAATTTCTACTTTATGCATAAATTCCAAGTCTGGTACTATAGCAAGTAAAATTTAATCCTTGCTAAGTCCTTCTTTTACCCATGCAGGAAAAAACAGCTTTATCTATGTAGTATTAGCATACATGTAGTGCTAAACCACAGTGTAAAAACTACTAGTTGGTTTCATACATTATGCTAGGCTATGGTTTGCTTTAAACTTTGATTATAGTGTCAGGGTTCATCAATAACAGTAAGTTAAATATTATGGATTACAAAAATTCCCAGGTAACACAGTTATTGGCTAAGAATGTTAGGCATGTTTGGCTAAGAAAAAAAATACTGGACACCATTACTTTAAATTTTACCAGGTTTGATGAATGAATTATGAACTCCAAAATCAGGGTCATGGAATCATGAAGGTATGCACAGCATATCCTTCTCAGTTATCTATGCTATAAATGTATAAAATAGATTTTTTACTCAATCCTAGAAACTATAGATTTATGAGGATGCTAAGATTTTATTACTATCTGAGCTAATTAGCTATCCAAGTATTCTTATGCAATTGATTTAAATGGACTGTTGAACCAGTTAAGATGTTTATAGTTTATCTCAACCATGCAGTCTCATTATTCAGTGCAAGACAATATTCAAATACCATAAATTGGACAAATAATATGACATTATTTCAAACTTAATATTTTGCATGTCAATGCATTTTTATTACGAAGGTGAAATTGTCATCCAACTTTTTTGTTTTCTTGTCAGTTGCAAATATATCATTTTTAGGTTTAGCGATATTTCATACTTTTCAAATGGCTCCCATTTTTTTCACATCTTTTTGAATGAGTTATGAATCTATTTCTCCAAAAGGCAGTCTTTATTAGAAACAGTCTTATTCACTTAACCACTCACTTTACACAATGAACATAGCAGATAACCTATATAATTCCACCAAAGTAGTTACAGTGGAATGGGTTGTGTAAATAAGGGGCAACATTCTTAAATGCCACCAGATGTCTCCATTCCACAGTCACTCTCATTAAGAACTCTTATTAAGCTTTTTAATAAAAGTGCATCAGGAAAGATATTAATTTTATTTAAAACAAAAGAGAAACTAATAAACAAGTAAATGTCTAACCAAGTGCAGCAAAAAAAATGAGTGTGGTGTCAGCAACTATATGTTTGTTTTGCCAGATACACATATATCCTACAGTACATATACTGTACCTTTAAACATCCAAGCACACATTTCTGATAAAAAAGAGTCACATACGTTTCCCAAACAGTTTATAAATATATTTTCAGTGCTCTCCATTCACTGTGGGAAAAACTTATCAGAATTTCTTGATCAATCTAAATGTTCAAATCTGTCCTTAGTAAAAGGACAAGAGAATAAGACATTAGTAACTATCTAGAATAGAGAATTCCAACAATTTTAGCTTGCACAGGAACCTAGTGCTTTCTCCCAAGAGGGGAGGAGAAGGGAGTGAAAGATTTGGAAGTTCTATACTGAAGTACAGGAACTTATTATAATTGGTCACCAGTATTTTCTGATTCTCCTTCCCTTGTTTTTATTTTACAGAGGAAATATCACTGGGCTACTGGAAGGATTAGCAAAATGGCACTTGGAACATTCAGAGAAAGCATTATATAAATGCTACGAATTATCATTCCAGTTCTTGTCAAAGACATCTACAAAAGATACAGAAGAAAAATATCAAAACATTCTTGTCCCCAGATATGGATCACCTTACTTCATCAAGACAAGGTAAGAACAAC
>JANHZU010001477.1:195950-208946 GCA_032468055.1 Acrochordus granulatus | reverse complement strand
AGAATTTAGAATGCTGGCTTGGGAATTCTGGGAGTTGAAGTCCACACATCTTCAAGTTGCCAAGTTTGAGAAACACTGAGTTAAGGGAAAGTTCCTAGTGGATCCTGAGATCCTGGCCTATGTGCAAGGTAGTTTAGTTCCTGGCTTTGCATATTGTGTTATGTCATACTACATTTATGTCATTGTCTGGAATAAACCACCATTGGCTTGGTTTGCACATTTCTAAAGTTTTCTTGTCATTTTCAGATGAGCATTGCTAGATCCAAGGGCCTGTTTTTCTTACTAGAAACTAGATGAAAAATAATTTTCCTACTCTTTAGAGATAAGGATTCTACAAAAAGAACCACTTCAGTGGTAATGTTTTGACTGTGTGTATGTCTATGGTTTTTAAAATTATTGTATGTGCTTGGAGACCTGTTTTGTAAGGTGGGGAACAATATAAATTCAATTAATTTTTATATAATATATAATAATAGTTTTTCAAAACAAAATCTATTCTCTTAACCTTTCAGTTTGTTAATGTTTTCATAGTGTGCACTTTAAATCCTTTGCTGCTATTGGTTTTACTTAAGTTTCTGCAGCTTTTTTGGATGGTATAAAAATGTAACTAATGATGGATTAATAAAGATTTGGCTCTGAGAATACTGATTTTTCCTCCCCTCCCTTGAATTAAAGCAGATAGGGTTAGAAGGAGGAAATTCTGTATCATTTTTTCCTCTTTTTTATTATCATCCTTTAATACAAAGATGTCTTTTCAGAACAAATTATTTTGAGCAGATAGATAAAGCTGAAGTTAAATGATTAATATTCAATATGACATAAGGAAAAAATACTGAAAAATCTATAGTATGGTGCAAAAGTCTTAGGCTACCATTAGATTTGTTGTTTAAGCAATGGTATAATAATTATAATCATGTCTCAGTCTCTGTTAGAGCACAACCAGAAAATACAGGAAATTTGTATCCAGTATTCAAAAATAGGAACAGGCAGAAAAAACAGCTTTTGCCTTAAGAAGCCGTTTTGTTCTGAAAATGGTGTTTGTTTCAATTTTGTGTATATATTTCCTGTATTTTCTTTGCATCTTAATTCAGAGACTGCAAAATAATTATGGATGATCATTAAAATTTTTCTAACACAACAAACAGGGTGATGGCCTAAGACTTTTGCACAGTACTATATATAATTTTAAGGTTGAGCTGGTTCCAGAGTTAAGAACTGAGTCTGGCCTTTGGTTGTATTTGACAGAAACGCTCCAAGCAGCGCAAACTTCAGCAGAAGGCTTTGCGAAAGAGGCAGCTGAAAGAGCAGCGCCAGGCACGGAAGGAAAGGCTGAGCGGCTTGTTTCTCAATGAAGAGGTTTTGTCTTTAAAAGTGACGGAGGAAGACCACGAGGGAGACGTTGATGTCTTGATGTGAGACAGGAATGTAATGATCAGTGTTCTTTCTAAGCCTTAAGCTTACTCTATTGTTTACATGCACTTGTACCAAAACGTGGATTGGAGTCAGGACTAGTTGTCCTTATATCACTTACCTGTGATTAACTAGTTCTGGGTTATTTTGGCTTTTCTTTGGTTTGCAAATGGTAGGAAATCAGTAAGATTTTTTTTAGAAATATCTAGGCTAGAATATTTTGCTTTCAGATCAACTCTGATTTAAAAAAAGCTGCATTTCTGTCTTTAATTCCATTAAAATTATGGAAAGAAAAACCTTGAACTTAAATTTGAAAGTATTTTCTTCTGTCTTCCTACTATGTAAATTAAACAGTTAAAGACTATAGTCTGTAAAAACAATAATACACTTTGCCAAGACTTATTCTTCTTGTTGTATCAAAACCTAAACTTTATATCTCAGATTTCTTGAAATTACCACTGTAATTTCATTTAATGTGGAGTTTCAGAACTGTGTGAGTTACCACTGGCTGACAGGGCTGTTCTAGCGATTCTCTTGGTGGTTTTAAACCTGTGTTTTTTCTCCCTGCCTTCAATTGCAAAGCAAGAGAATACATGTTTGGTTAGTCACAATAATCCTATAAACTTAGGGCTTGGTAAGGCAGGCATTGTATGTGTTGTCCAGAGTTTGGTCTCAAGTGGACAATAAATAAAAGGAAATCCTTAACTGACAAATGTATATTTCCTTTTTTCCATATATTTCTTTCTCTGCTTCAAATCTCCATCGTGTCATATGCCTTAACATTTATTTATTTTTTGTTTATTTAATATGGAAATTTGGAGGAGAAAATGGCAAAAATAAAGAAGGTCAAAACATTCTGAAGTTCTTGAAAGCATAGTTAACTGGCTTATCCTGCTTTTTGAAGAAAGCAAAAGTGAGCCACCATTGTAAGTAAAATATTTTTTTAACTGAAAACCCATGTTACAAATTCAGCTCAAGAACTGCATTGCTCTTTACTTAATATTGATAATTAATATTGAGAGAAATGCCATGAGTTGAAGAATCTGCTTAAGCAAATGTATTTGAAACAATATTTTGTGATATTTCCTCAAAGTAATTAAGCTTCCATTAGTGTCGGAAAGACCAAGATGCAACACTAATAGTTTGATTTTAGATGAACAAGTTTCAGAGTCAAGCCATGAATTGCTCGATTTCTGATACAAGCACCTTTATCTGTTTTAAACCACTTTGTTCTTTCATCTGATTTATAATCTAAAGTGATTAGATAAAGCTATAGTTTGACTGAATATATCCACCTCATCATTTTCAGATAACTTATAATTAAGAATAAGTTTTATTCCAGGTTTGCATGAAGTAATAATCTTTGATGACTATAAAACAGCTTTCAATTTTTCCCCCTATGGTTTAAGTAGGGAATATTTAAATTATAGTTTAACATACTAGCTGAACCATGTTAGGATACAACACTGGATAGAGATTGAATATTTTCAGATATTTGAGATTATTTCTTCAAGCAAATTTCTTTGTTTCAGTTTTTAATCCTGGATTGTGGGTTTGGAGGATAGCTACTTTTAGCTATGATTTCTCCCTCTACTCAAGAACAGGAAAATTATTCTAAAGTATTGTAGCTCCCAATTCATATTCTGGGAGTATTTTTGAATAAGGGGGATTAAAATATTGTAGCCCAATACTGTTGTAACTAACAAACTTTGAAGAAGTGTGATCCATCTGCATCTTCTAGTCCTTGATTTGTATTATCACCCAAAACTTTCCAATGGCTTTGATTCTATCCCCCCATCTAATTTTTCACATGTGTGTATCTGTGAGTTAAAATAATGATTTGCTTAAATCTTGACATATTGATTCAAGTTGACATCTGCTAAGATAGTGTTAAAAATTCAAGACTGTTTTGACTAAGCCATGGTCTGAAGTCATGTGTTTTGTTTGTTTCATGACATTTTTTTACAAATTTAAAAGCAATGTTAGAATATAGACAGAAACTATTTTGTAGCCTTCTGCAAGAGTTCTATTTATTGTGAACTGTTTACAAGCTGCATAAATATTTAATAAAATAACTTAAATATTTGAGAGAACAAGTAATTAGCTTCTCTTGCAAAGCTTAGATAGAGCACTGAAAACCTGATTTTTTAAAAAATTGCTGTTCTGTTAACTGAATGTAACTATGAAGACTGTTTACATTTTGTGTCTATATATGTATCCAGTTTCCTTACCAACTACAAATGTTCCAATAACCCAAGTATTTGACAACAAAGGAGAAAAGTTTGTGTAAAAAGATTGCCTAGAATGCTTTGGTAGTTCTAACAGCTGAGATATTTTCTTGATCTAGAGTAAATACTTTATTCATTTTAATTTTGTTTGTTTTATTTTTCTACATGGTGGTGAAATAAAGAGTTTCTAGACAGAAATTATCTACATCAAATTGTATATATAACTGTAAAGTCCTTTTCAATGCTGTTGTATCATAGTTGTAGAAAGTCTTATAGAACATTAGCCAAATGTCTTAATATTAAAAGAAATACTAATTGGTTTGTGCTCTATCTCTTCTTGACTTATCCCCTTTGGATCACTTCAGCAATAGTAAACTCATTGGTCATTTTGGAGGTTAGTAGCTCTTTTGGTGATGTAGCAGATTATGGGTTCTCATGGCACTCTCTTCAGCCTGGCACATTTCACATGTGCTAGGTTCAGCTGCTGGAGGGTATCAGATTGGGAAGGTTACACTTCTTGTTCCATCTTAGGTCAAGGTTTCTGTGGGTCTTGCAGGAAATTTCAGGTAATTTACATAGCATCTTGGTCAATCAGTTCAAAAGTGATCAATATTAAATAAATCAGACCTAGATCATGAGCTTCTTTCTGTGTCGGCATGCGCAAAGGCAGAGTCAGAGAGCAATGCAAGTGGCCTCAAATGTGCTTTTTATAATATGGTTGAGAGTTAATGGTGTGTAAAATGGATTAAAAGAAACGTGCACTTCATAACCAAAGCAAAGAGAAAATTTTTAACTTTGATGAGGATGTTTCAAATATATATATATATATAATTCTGAACTGTTTCCACATTTTCTTTCACAATGTATATTGAAATGGAATTGTATATACAATTTTTTTCATTTTACATTCTGTACCTACTTACTATTGTGTTTGTAAGATCCACTCCTTTTTTGTTTTTGATGTTGTGAAGAATTTAACTGCTAGGTATAAAATCGTGGACACTCTGTTTTTTTCCTCTTAAGCTCTGAATTGTATGAAAATGGTCATATAAACATAATCTGGGTTGGTATTAAAGACAAGATATGCTAATGCAAACAAGCGTGCAGTGTCGTATCTGGAATGGAGTAGGTTGCTCAGTTTTTATTTATATCTTGTAATTAAATGTATAAGGTAGAGATTGTTAGTTTTTTAGCAACTGGGAGTTACACCTAATATCTTGGGGGGAGCAGAAGATCATGTGAAAAGACCAAATTTTTTGGTTTCCCCCTTCTCTCTTTTAAAGTTAAATTTATTCCAGGTTTTCTGTAATAGCTTGTTTGTGAATCCACATCAGAATGGTAGGAAGTCAAACTGCTTTTCATTATTCATTATATTTTCATTATAGGAGAATTCTAGGAGTTGCCAAAAATAGGATGTGCATCCTTGATATGAGTAGAATCTTGCAGAGTTTGAAGTCTAAAACGGAAGCTGTGGTGCAGGAGAATATGAGAACAATGGGCAAATTCTACTCAGTGTAGATGTGTTTGTAGCTGCAAAATTTAGGCCAACCACAGGCTTTGGAAGTTTACACTTAAGAAAGGGAAAATAGCCCCATGTTCATATTCAGAAAAGCCATTCTGTATATAAGAGCAACATTAGACAGTTACTTTTCTTTAAGAGAAGTGGTGCTCAGCTGTTTGAAGCCATTTTATCAATGCTTTAGAGAGTTAGAATCAGTGAGTAACATTCACTTGAACAACAGGAGAAAGTTTGTGCTGGGAAAAGGTGGCCTCATCTCATCTGGAGATCTTGCCCTTACCTCTGTCACGGAGGGCGTAGCTGTATCTTGCATTTCTGATTCGAGAGATGAAAGAGGGGGAGTGTCATACCTCCTTGTCTACCTGTACCAAAACTGATTGAGAAAGTCTATTGCAAAACTCTTTAAGTGCAGATTGCTGTTTCTGCCATTTGGGGGGAAGTAACTAGCTGCCACTTAATCCCTTGGCATTGTGTACTAATCAACCTTTCTTAACAGAGCAGGGATCAAACATTGTCATCCCTGCCCAGAGATAGGATGAAGACCAGAAAGAGAAAAGTGTCTGCTTGGATAGTGTATGAGAAGCCAACCAATCAAGAACTATTGGGAAGAATTACAGTACTGATAAATCCCTCTCAGATTGCTTTGCTTGAAGCTGATGGTTGCTCCCACAAGAGGGAGCATTGTTTTCATACTTACTTGCCTTTAAAAACATCCCAGATTAGCAGACAATTACTTCCAATGAGCAACATTTTCATATCTCACAAATAAAACATTTATGTGTTAGATCTGTATCTTGCCTGTCCTGTAAGAGCTTGAAATGACTCGTGTGATCACTTGTTCTTCTGCATAAGTGGTGGTTTTAAGAGGCATGGAAAGAGTAGATAACAGTTTTATGGGAATCCCTACCTAAGTTTTATCTTTTAAGAGAAGTAAGTAAAAGTTTTTTGTGCAGGCTTATGGGAACACTAGAAACTGCCTTAAGTAAGATTAGTTCTCAATGGGTCCTCATGCTTTGGGTTAGAGATTTTTCTCCATTGCCTGCCAACTCTCCCTTTGGAATCGGGTCACCAAGGCTTGTTCCCTTGAGTTGGGAGAAACTCATGTTTCCTTGTTCTTATACCATCCACATCTTATTCTACTGGAGTTTGTACACTCCCTTTGTTTCTGCTAAATGCACTTCTGTCTGGTGAGTTAAAAGCAAAGACCAGAATCTGGAAATTGGTGGCTTAATATATGTTTTTAAATTTGCATGCTTGGCTGCCATCAGGATAGATCTGCCAAAACAGGAGATAGGCAATAGAGATGTTTAGACCAGCAGGGAGAATAGTCAGTTCTATTACCTTAAAATAAATGTATCTTTTGACTGATAAAAACTATTTGCAGACTGATAAAACAAGTAATTATGGAGCTGAACACCTTCTAAGGGCATGTATTAAAATTCAGAGAGATCTCCATCTGCTTGGAAATTACCATTAATGCAATTCATATAAGGCTCAATTTCATTTCTGTATTTGCTGAACAAGCTATTGGATACAAAGTGCCAAAATATATATATGAGCAGGTCATCACTTGAGCTTAATTGCACACAAATTTCCGCCAAGCAGTTACACTTAAGACAGCCAGAAACCATCTCAGAATAAATGCATTAGCCTATAAACTTAGTATCTGCTGTGTGGGAAGAGGTGCGTTGTCTCTGATAGGGCTGAGTAACATTGATTTCTGATTAATCATTTTTAGTTAATGACTCATTGTAATCACAGTTCAGTGAAAATATTATGTTTACCTACTGGCCTTGAGTCACTCTGCATTTGTTTAAAGAATCACCCTGCCAATCTTGGACAGCAAATTTACTTCAGGTCTATGAGAGGAGGAGATAATTATCAGTGCTTGTATTAAAACAGATGCAAGAAAAGATTTTTGAATTTTAGCTATTTTCTCTACAATAATCTGATAGAGATTATTTGGAAATCACACAAATGCCATATAAATCCCATGAATCCTTGACACCCTCTTTTCCACAACTTTTAATCTTTCCCCCAAGAATTAATATTTAGAATATTGTTTTTTTTAGAAGAGAATATTTGTAGCTCAGGGTTAACTGTGGAGTCCCTGGTGTTCTCTGAGCTTGTTTGTTTTCTTGCAGATGTTAATATCAGTGCTAATGGTGATGGTACCTAGTTGTGGCAATGAAGCGTTTGCAAGAAAACAGTCAACCTCAGAGAGCATCAAGGAGTCCACATTGGTCTTTTTTCAGGGAAACAGAATCTTTGGAACCAATTAAAACTTTTTCTTTGGAGCAAAATTCCACCTCTCTCCCACTGTATTTATCCTTTCTCCCCTAAGATGGCTGCTGATCCCCAAAGGGTAGATAATCTCTTAACAATTCAAAATAATGCACAACTGTACAGTTGCTAAGAGCAACATACGTAGCAGACATGATTGAAGCAATTTGGAAGACAATCTGAAAATCTTCAAATTGTTGAATATTAATGTTTTTTGCTCTTCACTTCCCTTGTCTCTCATTTGGCATAACGTTAGTTAATTCATCTTGATACCAAGAAGTGAAGGGCAAAAAGACTTAAAGTTTATGTTTGCTTTTCCCTAAATGGAAGATTTTTAAGGAGGTGGGAATTGACAAATCCATCAAGGTAGTTAGGAAAAATATTCCTAATAAATCAAGGCAGTTCTGATGTATATCATAAATAAAAAGTACAGTATTAATTATTTTTAGATGGTCTCCAGAGAGAGAGGTCATAAACATGATGAGAAAATGGATGTTAGTTAAAATAACTTAGATAGCATACAATGACCATCTGGATATAGTAGCTTAGGTAACATGGGTGGCTGGAATGGAGATGGAATCAAAGAAAATTGAGTCCCAACCTCTGACTAGAGGTTGTTACTTCTGAATGGGCCACTGGAGAAGACTGTTTTGGAATTTTCTTGGAAGATCTTGTGACATTTTAAAGATTAATCAGTTTATTGTATGAAATTTTATGAGCTTCATCAAAAGCACCTTGTGAAGTGGAATTAACTCATCCAAGCTTAATATTTGTTTCTGCTGTGGGAAAACATGGATCCTGGGGAAATGAAGCATTCTCAGGTTGAGTCTCTTTAATCCATATGGATTTCCTTTGGGGATTACTTTCCCTTGAAATGAATAATTTCTAATTCTTGAGTACGCAATAGCTAATGAAGTTGTATAATTGTCTCAACAGGTGGGTTAAACTGGGAAGTCGAAATTGGAAGAATGCAGTGACAACACATTTCTATGTTATTGCCAAGCAAACTAGGTGGATGTATCTGTAAAATCACCAGGAATCAAATGTGATCTAAAGAAAATCTTACTTTTTTTGTTTGCAATTAAGCCATAGATAAGTGTTAGGAAGCCAGCAGAGTAAAATCCACTCCAGGTATTATTTCAGACTAGCTATTACTGGAAATTATATTTGTTAAAGAAGTCTTGTTAAATAATTTTTCTGCCACCTTGAAACTTAAGGTTCATAGACAAGGCATAATGTTATCATAACATTTGGCTTTGGGATTTGTTAGTCCTGGTCCTATAACCTGGCATTCTTGATTGGGCAACTTTTGTTTCCCCTTTTTATCCCACCTTAGCATTTGAAATCACACCAGGAAAATGGATTTTAACATATTTCTCATTTCCTTTAAAAGGACTTGACTTAATGTCCTTCTGGAATATGAAAGAAAATAACATACAAACCAATCTAAAACTGCTGCCATAACTAGATAAACTTCAGTTCACAATTCTGGCCAGCACATTTCCACAAGGTTTGAGAGGTTTAGAGAAAAGCAACCAAGATTATCCAGGAACTTGAGAATAAACTAAAGGAACTCAGGACATTCAATCTGAAGAAAAGGAAGTCAATGACATAAAAAGGAGGCCACATTGGGAATTGCCAAAATTATTTTCCATTATCATAAAAATTGTGAGTATTAATTAGAACCATCTAGATTTCTTTAAGGGTGTGCGGTGGTGTGATCGGTTAAGAAACTGAGCTTGTCAGCTGGAAGGTTGGCAGCCTGAGTTCGAGACCCAGGTACTGTGTAACAGGGTGAGTTCCTGTTACTTCCCCAGCAACTACCAACCAAGCAGTTTGAAAATGCAAGTAGATAAACAGGTGCCACCTTTGATGGGAAGAAACAGTATTCCGTGTCCTTGGTGTATAGTCATGCTAGCCACATGACCATGGAAGCGTCTTTGGACAAACACTGTGAACCGGAGATGCACACTGCCCCCTAGAGTCAGACACAACTGAAAGGGGAAACCTTTACCTTCTATCTTTAGATTTATTTAAATGTAAGGACATTTGCTGGTGTAAGAGTGGCATGGTCCACCAATGGACTGTGGGCTCTTCATCTCTGGTGGTTTGTACAGAGAGCCTAGAAAGCCACCCCTCAAAGATGGTTTAATTGGATTTTCTGCATGCTGTGGCAAATTAGTCTAATGTTTCTCAGCCTTGGTGACTTTAAGATGTGTGGACTACAATTTCCAACATTCCCCAGTCAACATGGATGGCTGGGGAATTCTGGGAGTTCAAGTCCACATATGTTAAAGATGTCAAGGTTGAGAAACACTGGACTAAATAATCGTGTTTCCTTCCAACTCTACAATTCTATACTTCCAGCTGAAGCAAAGTATTTCATGGGCCACTTGTCAGGAGTAACCTGGAATTCTGTAACACCCACAACTCACAGCCAATTAAATTAGTAACTTTGATACACTTCAAAGCTTAGTTAACATCCATACATTTAATATAAACAATTGATTTAGTTCTTATTTATACATTGTTCGTGCTACACAATACACCCTTGAAAGCAGTTTTTTGTCTCTCATTTCCTTTGATTCTGACCATTTTAGTTAACTTTTTATGCACAATACAATTTAGGGTGCAGTGCTTTGCTTGGGTGAAAATGGGACTTGAGCTCATAATATTCTGCATAAAAGCAAAATGTTAAGCCACAGTCCTTAAAGTCTAGCCACGCTAATTTGCTTTTGTCCCTCCAAAACAGGCTTGAAGGGACAAGTGTGATGATTTGACCAAAGCTGAAGAGTTGCATTTGCTGTAAGTAATTTAAATTGAACTCTATTACTACTGATGGATTTATTCTGTTTAGAATCAATAAGAGGTGGCTTTAAAGCAAAGCCCTATCAATTTCGGTTCAGTAGCTCTTTGTATCCTCTGGCCTACGCCCCTCCTGAATTTTAGCAATTTGTCTTTTGGGGAGACATGTACTATGTTTCATTAAATTGACTCTGATGAAAGTCTCTCATCTTTTCAACTAAAAACAAAGGCTGGAGTTGAAAATAGCCTTTGCGACTTGTTTCTGTGCCAGTGGGGGCTTTGGCTTTGCATTTTTCAAACAGTAGTTTGGCTGTGGTGCATAGCAACTCAGTGTGGAAAGGAAGAGGCATTTAATAGCAGTTTGAGGACAGGGAAGGAATGCTTGGACATCAAAGAAGAAACAGTGAAGTTCCTCCTGAATGTGTCCAAACTGAAGTATTCTTCAGAGTCTGGCTGCTCTGCAGGTCCAAGTTCAGGTTGAAAAGTAGGTTGGTCCAAAAGAGGCCAACAGTTTTTAGATGTCTGTTGCTATGAGACAAAGATGGGCGTTGTTACACTTGGATGCTACCACACTTATTCAACCTGACAATGACAGAAGTTGTTGGTTGCGTTACTACTTCTTTCATTTTGCTTACATTTTTCAATGAAAATGAAAGCCACTTTCTTTTGATACAAAAAAAAGACATCTGTCAAGAAAAACCAAAAACTCCTGGGATTTGAGGAGCACTTTCAAATGTGTTTGAAATATTTCCCCAAATATTTGAACATAGAATCAAGACGTATCTAGTTCAGCCCACTTGTGTTTTGGGAAGTCCCAGAACAGGGCATAAAGGAAGCATCTCTTTCCTACAGTAACTTTCCAGCAACAAGTATTGAGAAAGTTACCCTGCTTCAGAATGTAACATGCAGCTATAGAAACCGAGCCATGGTATGGTTTGGATGACCACAATCTGTGAAGCCATCAGTTATGTGATAAAGATAATTTAGGACATCTTCAATTTAGACGCCCTTCAGATGCAAGGACTTCAGCTCCCAGCATTCTTAGAAACAGCCATGGTGGAAAGCTGGGAATTAAAGCCCCTATATTTGGAGGGCAGCTAGAATGGGGAAGATTAATATATGGCTCAACATAAGCAACCATGGCTGTTCATTAGACTGTGGTTAAAAGCGCAGTGTGTGAACTGAGTTAATAGTTTGTTTTTTCTGAATTGAACAGATCATTTAAAGCAAAGGTGTAACTCCTGGTGGCCTCCTGATTTGGTTGAACTACAATTTCCACCATCTTTCAATATAGGTTTAATAATTTAATAAATAATAATAAAAGAATAATACTAGCTTATGGTTTCTGGGACCCTAAGGAGTGCACTTCAGGACTTCGAATATTTACTTCTATCTTAAAGCCTTGCAATGTTATTTATTTTTGTTTTATTTATTTAGCAGATTTATGTAGTTGCCCATCTCATAGAATGTGACTCTGGGCAGGATAAAACCACAGTTGTTACCATCTGTTCTCAACAAGTTTTATGGGGTCTATAAAAGAGACTGCTTCAGTCTGGCTTCCAGATGTAAGATTGAGCAAAAACAGAATCTGAAGCCAATATTGGCCGATGTGTCTGGGAATTTTGTGAGTTGAACATCTAACCCTCAGTTGAGGAAAGATCAACCAAATTCTTCCTAAAAAATGATAGTATCTTGCATTGGTATTGTTTGACCAAAAGATATGTCATCCATACAGCTCATTTTAAATCCAGGATCCGTCCCCTCACTAAGCCTAAAATATCCTTTGGTAGTTCATTTTCCTAGCCAAAAGGCCTTCTCTCTCTCTCTCTCTCTTTAATCTCTGGCCCTGTACAGACTTTACACTTTTGTTGTCTTTGAAATAAGCTTGAAGAGCTAATGTAATCTTTTTGTGCGACGAAGAGCTATAAAAACATCAAAGGTTTGGATAACAGGGAGCTGTGCATTTTGTA
The DNA here is from genome assembly GCA_032468055.1 of Acrochordus granulatus. Classification (NCBI taxonomy): domain Eukaryota; kingdom Metazoa; phylum Chordata; class Lepidosauria; order Squamata; family Acrochordidae; genus Acrochordus; species Acrochordus granulatus. Next base: position 196,731 of record JANHZU010001477.1, on the reverse strand, counting down.
ATGCGTGCCTATTGAATTTCCATTTTGTGATTCTACTTAAAGAGCAATATTATCACGCCCCATTTCCTTGCCAGCTACTTCTATTTCCCCGCACAACAGGAGGCAGGACTCTTTCAGGCCCAAAAGAATTATCTCACCGTAAATTATGCCTAACTCCATTACGGAATACTAAATGTCTGTTTGCTGTACCTGAGTAGCGCAAAAAGATAACATTGCAATTTATTTGGTTTGTCATCTCTGCCGAGGCTGACAAGGTGGGCCCGTTTGAGCTGGGGAAGATGATAAACTAACAGATGCATTAGATCCGCTACCGAGAGAAAAGTTTACTTTGATTGTGTAGTAAATGTCCCTGATATGTTTTGTTCTCTGTCAGTTTGACAGCTCTCCTAACGGATAATGGCTTGCCTTTTTCATGGATGATTGGATGCTAATTTTGGGTCTAATAAGGGGGTTATGAGTTGAAAGTGACTTCCAAAGTAGTCTTGAGTTCTTTATCCTCCCCAAAAGGGAAATCATTCGTGAAATTATTTTAAAATTTGTTTAGCTTGTTGCATTTATTTCCTCTCCACCCCACTTAAAGTCTCTTGTTTGCTCAAGTTTGGCTATTTGTTTTCCAGCAATCTTTGGCACATTTGCAATTCGGGGGAAGATCGCCTTGCATTAAAGTAATTGTTTTAAAGAATGAATTTTTGCAGTCTGACTTGCAGATGGCTCTGCGCAGCCCAGCTTGGAAACTTCTTTTGAAAGATCCTCCTCCTTTCCTTCTCTTCCCCCTTCCTCT
>JANHZU010001477.1:175191-189492 GCA_032468055.1 Acrochordus granulatus | reverse complement strand
ACTCCGGGAGGCAGTGCAAGACAGGGGGGCCTGGCGTAATGCAGTCCATGGGGTCACAAAGAGTCGGACACGACTGCATGACTGAACAACAAAAATATTTAAAATGTAACTCACTTTGCAGGACCCCCATTTCTGTTGCAGTTATTCCGAGAACCCTGAATGCACTGCAAAAGACAGGCAGCATTTTCATGAACAGCTCAGCTTTAAGAGCCATGTTAACCATTAAAAAAATATAAAGGAGATATACCCTTCTAGCTGATACACAAAATAAGTATCTTGTAATGCCCATGAATGTATAAAGGAGAAGTCTGAATACTAACAAGTTTCCACTTTGCCCAGCAGTTCCTGAGACATCAGCCTCTGAGGTGAAACTCAGGTTCATTTTGACTGCGATCCATGAATCTGAACAGAGACATAAATTTAACAAGCAGTCAGTTTGTCTATTTCTCTCCTGCCCAATCCTGTCATATTGTGCCAGGACTCAAACTACTTTTTACAAAATGAGCTGTGACTTAAAAATTTCTATAGTGTTGGTGAAATGTTTATTAACCTGATGTATTCAATGCTGTTCCCTTGCTTATCTTGCAACATGTAAGGAAAGGATTGTGAGAAGGGAATGAATATATTTACTGTTCAACAATGCAATCCTGGTTGGTCTCTGGTTTGCAAAGGGGACAAGCCATTTACATTTCAGGAAGTTTCGCAATAAAGTTTAAAAAACAGGCATCTGGACTGGATTTTTCTCAAGTCGAAGACGTTTCACCTTTTATCCAAAAAGCTTTCTCAATTCTGAATTGAGAAAAAGCCTTTTTTGAATTGAGAAAGCCTTTTGGATAAAAGGTCTTCGACTTGAGAAAAATCCAGTCCAGATGCCTGTTTTTTAAACTTTGTTGTGTTTCCTTCAAAGTGTTAATATTTAGTCAACATCACCTTCCCAACTTTCCCTTTTTAAATAAAAAGCAGTCTTTCTTAAAAATGATCCAGGTGTGAAAAGGGATGAATTGCAGATGGCAACATCAAGGCTTAGGTCAAAGGAAGAGCCAGACTATCTCTGGGTGACTCTGTTTATGGGAGACATTGGTGCACTTTGGCAAAAGACAACCCCAGTCAAAGATGATTAGTAAAAAGTCTTTTTGATGCTCCTGAGATTTGGCGAAAGGTTCAAGGGAGGAATCTGTGCAGAACATTCTTTGCCTTTCAGTCTCAGGTCTACAGTACTTGAGTTGTTTCTCTCATCCAGGATAGAATCGGTGAAGGTGGTGAGAACAGCATTGGCTGATCCTCCAGAAGTTTTCATTAGCACTGAGGGGGTGGCCATCAAAGGATTTAATGTGCTGAGAAACCTGTATTTATGGAGAGGGGACAGGAAGGTTAATCGTGGTAACTCTGGAAAGATTTGATTCTTTGGAATGATCAACACACAAGAACCGTTTCAATTCTACTTCTCCAACTTTCTCTCATCACCTTCAATTCAGGATTGTTTTGAAGCTACTCCTCTGCCTTTCCTAGATTTTAATATAGATTATATATGTCTCCAAAGCCTCCTTAGCATCTATTGCAATTCCCAGTGTAAGAATTATCATACATTAATATTCCATAATGCTAATATTTTCAATCACCATAAGCAGCATAAATACAATCATAGGTTAGCTCCAGGTTAACTTGGTAATTTGGCTTGATATCAGAATGGGTAATGACTTCTTTATAAAAGTTTTACCCAGCTTTTCAACATTAAACGAATGCCAGGTTAAGTTATTAAAAGCAGTTTGCCAATAAATAAATAAATAAATACCTTTAGAAAACAGCTCAGGGAAGCTGCTGAGAAGAGCATCTTTTAAAATCACAAATAGCTTAGAAGCTAGAATAATACCAGATCTGGTCAGTCACTAAACGAGGACTACCTAACATGAGAAATATATATTGCTAATTGTTGTAAACTGCAGTTCAGTACATAGACCAAGTTTATTTTATTTATTTAAATTGAAAAAGCACGCATCCACTTGTGTGACTCTGGATAGCTTACAAGTTCACACACTGTACTAACCAGTCTACTAAGTGAGCCACTAAATTCCCACCACATGCTAAACTACAGAAGTTAGATTCCAAATCATAATGAACATCCAAAACCAAAACAATCAATGTTGTTTAATGAAAACCATGGTGATATCCTACTGAAGGAAAAAATATAAGTATCCAAAGAAGGGAAAGAATGTATATATATGTATCCGAAGAAGGGAAAGAATGTAGATATATGTATCCGAAGAAGGGTTGTTTAATGAAAACCATGGTGATATCCTTACTGAAGAAAAAAATATATGTATCCGAAGAAGGGAAGCTATTGATAACTCATTTCAATAATGTTCCTCATTCTATCCAGACATCAAATGGTCTGGTTATGTCTTACTGCTATTATCAACACCTGAAGTAAGCCCACTGAAATCAATAGAATAGCCAACACATTGCATCAAACAACTTGGTTAGGTCGTGTATGCATTACTGAACTGTTACCTTCCAAGTTGAGGACTTAACATTGAATTTCGGAAAAGAGATGTCCAGGCAAGGCTACCGAAGCTGAATGGCGTCAGAGTTACTGGGCTGAACGCTGGAGCCATCGGAGGCACAGCCACTGCAGAAAGGGGCACAGATCGCCACGTGGAATCCAAAAGGGGACTCTGGCTCAGTGGGATGTCCAAGTACAAACCCAGAGGAGGTGTCCAGGAGATGCCAGGCCTGTTTCCTGGAATTTCTGCTTTTTCCCGTTTCCTCCACTTTGCTCTTCGGTTTTGAAACCAGACCTTTAGAAGAATGAGAGGGGGTAAAAATGTGCCATTCTGAACTGATCCATGGAGGATTCAGTATTAAATCTAACACCCATCACTTCCATTGCCATCTTGAAAACTTTTCTGCTCCACTGGTGGGATTCACATGTTACCTGCAGGCATTAAAAGGCTTGACGGCATGACAACTTGGAAATATTATGGGCATGTTTGGTAACAAGTTAAACCAGGGCATTTAAAGACCTATTATGCAAAGCTGGTTCCTTTACCCTGAGTATCTTACTTCTTCCAAGCTCAAAAGAGAAAATGACTCAGAAATCATCTTTCCTTTCTCTTATTTTCAACCAAGCGAAGCACAGCCAGAAAAGAAGGGGGGGAAATTGTTTTTGTCCCCATCTCTATGTCTAAAAATGAGGCTTTTCGCACCAAAAACCTGGTGGTTTTACATTTTTTACATTTTGTTTTACATTCTGGTTTTACATTTTGAGCAAAACATGGATTTAGAAAGGGCTTTTAAATGAAGCTCCTTTGTAATGTCAGAGAAACACACATCCTAGATGCTATCTAAGATCCTTCCCTTTATTATTGTTCCTATTTATGACAGGTATTTAGGACTGTACTGCAGATGTTTTCACTATTTTTTATTCTACGTGAGCCATCGAGAGTCTTTTTTTAAAAAATTGTGGCAATACAGCGATGTGATTAATAAATAAGTCATTCTCCTTGAATTGCAGCAGAAGTTTTGGTGTCAGTCCCTGGATAAGCAACGTTACTTTGGTTCACATAAGATGAAGAAAAGACAAGCAGAATTCATCACTTACCTGGACTCGGGCTTCTGTCAGGTCTAACTGTATGGCAAGTTCCTCTCTGCAACAGAAAGCAAAACACAGTTTAATACCGAGACAATTTATTAGTTGCCCAATCCCACCCCTTGATATAGCTGTTTTTTTTCAGGCTTCTCTTCCCAAGAAGCTGCAGTGCCAAGTTCAACGGGAAACCCTCAAAGCAAGCTAAGGAGGTAGAAGTAAACTGGCAATGCCCTAAGATCAATGCCCAAGCTGGTTTGTTTAACCATAGTTTATCAAAAACCACAGCAGGCTGGAATTTCCTAGGAACTTGATGTTTTCATTGGTACTTTTCAAGAGAAGGCAGGAAATAGCCCTCCAAAAAAGTTTCTCAACCAATGCTGTTGTCAACAAACCTCTCACTCTGTACCAGAGATGAAAGCTTCACTGTCGCTAACCAAAAGCCAGAGACAACGTTTCGAGAACTTGCTTTCCATCCAAAATTGTCCAGGGCAGGCAGGCATGGGGGTTCCTCCAATACACCAACCATGGTCTCCTCCTCCTCCTCTTACTCTTCCCCCCAGCCTAAAGAGGGGGTTCCCTGGCCAAGCCCCAGCCTCCCCAACCCCACGTGCCCCACCTGGTGAAGACGTCGGGGTAGTGGGACTTGCGGAAGGCGCGCTCCAGCCCCTGCAGCTGGACGTGGCTGAAGGTGGTTCGGTAGCGGCGCTGCTTGCGCTTCAGCGGCTCGGGCGCCGGTCGGGGGCTGTTCGGGGCCCCCAGCCCGAGGGGCAGGCCATGCTCCCCCGGCTTCCCTTCCTCCGCGCAGTTGCCCGTCCTCTGCTGCTGCTGCAGCTGCAGCTGCTGCCTCGGCGGTGGCGGGTCCGCATCTTCTTCCGCCACCCGCGCTACTTTTGCGGGAGGCTGGCGCGCTTCCGCGGCGTCCCCACCGGCTGGGGAGAGGAAGCGCAGTGGGGTCACCTTCTGCAGCGGTTGTCTCCCCCCCGAGACGTCCCCGTGCAAAGCGTCCGATGTCCCAGCTGGCCGTCGGACTGGCCCCAGGCGCGGGAGCAGCCCCGGCCGGTCCCCAACCCTCTAAGGGTAGTTCGAGCCGAGCCAGGCGGGCTCTGCGGTCCAGGACCCCCACTTCCGCCCCAGCCAGTCCAGGATGCGACTCAAGCGGGTGCCCCCGTGCCATAAGTCGGGGGTCACGCCTCCAGCTGGAAAGCGGAGGGTTTTGGGTGCCCCCCAGCTGCCGCTTACCGCCGCCCAGGAGGCTGTCGATGAAATAAGTGGTCAGCAGGTGCAAGGCGGGGGCGCTACCGGGACCGGCGCTCTGCATGGCGACTGGCCGCCCCGCGCCCTGCGCCGCGTTTTATTGGCCCTGGGGGCGTCCCGAACAGCGTCGGAGGGGCGGACGGGGGAGCGCTTCCTCCCCCCGGACCCCTTCGAGTCGAGGGCAGGTTGCTCCTGCTCCCTGCGCCGTGGTAAGCTCCACCCCCCCCCCGTCGACGAAAGGGGGGCTGCCACCTTTCTTCTTGGGGAGAAGCGAGGTGAAGAGTTTTCCTGTGCACCTAAGTGGATTTGGGGACTCGCCTCTCTCTCTGCAACTCAGAGCTGTTGTAAGGCGGGGGCTGACAGAATTAATGCACCCCTTTTTTTACTCCTGGGACTACCACATTAGCTCGCGCACTTTGCTTAGCATTGCCTACGAGTTGCATTCGCGCAACTGGGCTGTGGCGCGGAGAGGCGCGTGGGTGCTTTGGGCGGCTATGGAAATGAAAGAAATCGGTATTTTTCAAATTGGGCAACTTTGAGATGTGTGGAGTTCAACTCCGAGAATTCCCCAGCTAGCATTCACACGTTCTGAAAATTTGCCGGAACAAACAAGCCTGCAAAGACACGGACGACCACTAGGTGGCCGCGCAGTGTCAGAAAGCTCTCTTTACTGCCCTCTAGTAGTCATTTATGTTTTTAGAACATACTTGAGGTAATTTATGTGAATGGAGTGTATTACCCATTCTTTTTTGGGTCAACCGAGTAAACAATGAGATTGTATTTATTTTATTTATATCCCTCCTTTATTTTTTTTATAAACAACTCAAGGCGGCAAACATATCTAATATTCTTTTTTCCTCCTATTTTCCCCACAGCAATAACCCTGTGAGGTGGGTTGGGCTGAGAGAGAGGGACTGGCCCAAAGTCACCCAGCCGGCTTTCATGCCTAAGGCAGGACTAGAACTCACTGTCTCCCACTTGGCCACTAGACCAACCTGGCTCTCAATGCATCCTTGAGATAAGCAGGTTGTGTGAATATAATTGGTGGAGTATAGATTTAACCGAGGCTAGTTTCCACAAGACCTCTAGCCAAAGGTAGTTGTCTAGTCTTGTATGTTGGCTTATTTGGGGTTGAAAGTAACTAACTGCTTTGTGCATAGAGCTGGTTCTGGAAGGCGCAATGCTCTTCAGCATTTCAGAAAAGTTCTGAGGAACCTGCTAAGATTGGGCTGGCATTCCTCTCTTGCCCAGAAGGAATTCTGTGTTTTAGACCAGTTTTTGCAAAGAGTTTTGATTTTATCTAAAGCTCTGAGGGGTTTTGATATTCAGAAGCATCCATTTCATCTTGAATGGAACTCGAGGATGCAAAGAACAGCCCAGTTTTGCAGCCTGCGGAAAAAAGCTGAGAAAAAGTGAATTCCTCTCTCCCTCTGCTGGTTGGTACAGGCTATGTTACCAAAATCAGTTATTTCTCTTTTCCTGAATTAGCAGTTAGAATTAATTAGAATCATATTCCCTGAGTTTAGTAATTGGACTAAATCAGTGTTTTTCAAACTTGGCAACTTTAAAATGTGCAGACTTCAACTCCTGGTCTAAAAAACACCACTGATTGCACATGTTGTGTGGAATAAGTTTGTTCTTGTAGTCTAAAAAGTAAAGGTTTCCCCTGCCAGTTGTGCCCGACTCTAGGGGGCGGTGCTCATCTCCGATTCACAGCCGAGGGAGTCAGCATTTGTCTGAAGATGCTTCCGTGGTCATGTGGCCAGCAGGACTAGACACCGAGGGGCACGGGACGCTATTACCTTTCCCAATGAAGGTGTGCCTGTTCATCTACTTGCATTTTTACAAGCTTTCAGACTTCTCTGTTGGCAAACATCCCTTAAAATCTGAACAGCTGGAAGAGACACACACACAAACAGCAGTGATGGTGTCTAGCAACTTAGTGAACTAACCAGATTTAAATGTTGCACCCTAGAATGGGAAAGATTCGACTTGTAGTCCCCTTGAAAGCAACCTAATGCATTTTATAATATTTATTTATTTATTTTATATTTGTTTAAACGTCACATTTATATGCCAGTGATTAATTAATACAGAGCAGGCATTTCTACAAAAAATTATGTGATAACCCAGGCATTTTTTTCTCGTTTGTCTTTTACAGCTGCGTTTAAAAGAGTGGACTTCACCGTGCAAAGCAACTTTCCCAGAAAAAGAAGGCTGTAGATCATTGTTTTCACAAGGAAACTGTGAAGGTACTCTTATGTGCGTTCGGTTTGCTTCTCAGGTTGATGTTGCAACTCTGTGCCAGTTCGTTCACTTTTTGTCTCACGGGTAGAGTTGTTAAAAATATGCAAGGTCATTTCACTGATGGTCATTTTGGACGTGGTGCATGCGCCATGTCTTTCAATTATGCGCTGTGTCAAACATCCAGGGGCCACTGGGTTATTAACATCTGTTATAATTTATGTTGCCTCCGACCATAAGAAATTTTTAAATTCAGCAATTAAGTGGCTTTGATTTATCTTTTCTTTCTTGGCCCCCCCCACCAAGGGGTAAATTGACCCCAGGTTTTGCAAAATGTTGACAGAAGGGCTAAACTGAAGTGAATTTTAATTACTCTTTCATTCATATTGTTAGGAAAAAGTGAACAGTTTGTTTTTGTTGGGAATTCTGTGTTTGCTTTTGCAACAACTGCTTCGCATTAGAGCGATTTTGGATTCTTTTGTCTGATTTTTTGAAAAGCTCCTGGATCAAAGGCAATTGATGGTGGTTGGATTCACATCTTGTGTTACATTAAATTGGGAAGTTTTATATCTTTTGTTAAGCTGTGCCTTTTTTAACTGGGCTTTGCTGAATAGTCAAACTGGCTAGGACTGCACCCTTCAATTACATCATAAATCATGGCTTACAAATCACACTGCGAAGAGGCTGCCTTGAATTCTCAACAGAAATAAATGCAAAAAATAAGTAAATGAAAAATTTGCACTATGTATTAATCTTTTCAGTCTGCAAACTTGTCTGTTAAATTTTTGTAAGCCATGGCTTAGCACTTGGTACATCGTGTGAATGCAGACATTCTGGCTTGTTCAATAAACCACAGTTAAAACAAACCATGAATTAGCATAGGATAAGACCAGAGTTCTGCTAAAATGAACCAAGTTTGAAACCAGTTAATCTGCTAGAGTTTTCCTCCAAAAAATAGTGGAAAAGGGATTTTTTTTATCCAATTCTGTGGATCTTTATTGGTTAAAGGAGGACACTTGATCTTTTAAAGTGATATTAGATGGGGAAAAACTTAAAACTTTATTTTCACTCGCCTCTATCTGAAATTTAGCTTTTTGTTCAACAGTTAATGTGGGCAACCTGGTAACATATGGCTTCTACGCTCCAGAAATGTTTGTTAACGTCAATCGATTAAAATTACTGTAGTCTAAAAAAGCAAAACCAGGATACATTTGGTTGTATGAGTTACTTGTTTCCTCCAAAAATGTCTAATTAATAATGGTCAACAGAGTTTGAATTTCAAAGGTTCTTTTGTAGCTAAATATCCATACAAGTGGTTATTTGATAACTGTATGAGCATAATTGTTTTTTCTATTATCCAGTTTTTTCCTTATCATCAAAACCACAAATCATAAATGCATTATTTTCCCATTTTATGCAAAAAGTCTATAAAGGGTTTCCCGTCAACCATAAATGCTGATTTTTTCCCCTCTTATCGAAGAGGTTAATCTAGCCATCTCTGAAAGGTCCATCAAATTCACCAACCGTTCCTCTGTTGTGGGTAGTGCCAACTTTTCCACTTCTGAGCATATAATTAGGGTTTATTTATCCCAGTAGGCTTAAAACAGCCTATAAACATATACATATACAATGGTTAAGCTCAGGGGCATCTGAAGAGAAGGTCAGATAGGTGGTGGTCATCACTACATCATAGAAGCCTGTCCCCCTTTTTTTCTTGCATTGCAACATACACTAAAAGGAACGGTCTTAATCGCATGGCATGAAGACCATTTTGGCACGGCCACCGTTTTGACATGTTTGATTCCTTCCTATGACATCCCCAGTGTTGTAAGAAAGTTGTGACATATCCATCCCTTCCGGGGGAGACTTGAAAAATCTCCAACCCAAGACAGCACAGGAAAATAATATTGTCAGACTGAATAAGCATATTCTTGATTAACCAGGTCATTTGCAGGGCTGACAGAGAATGAGAAATACAATAAATCATGGGATTTTTTTTAAACACACACACACTGATCTCTGCCATTCAGAGTCCTAATGGTAGACTGTGTTGTCAGAACCAACCTGGGGAATAGGCTTCTCCCCTTCAGCAATGTGTCATTTTGTGAGAAGGCTTGGGGGAACTGATTCAGTGAAGCAAAATTCATGAGGGATACGTACATGTGTTTGGATGTGCACCTATACACACAGGCAGTGCACGCTTGTTTTCTTAAGTCAACATTTTTGCTGTGTAAGGAAGAATTTCTCCAAATTTTTGGTAACCAAGGCATACTATCTCTGTCTGAGTTTAGGGGTGATGGATTTCTCTGATCTGGGGTCCACCAGAAATGGTGAAGTGTGAGTTCCATTGTATAAACTGGTAAACCCGTGGGTGTTCTTGTGGGGGATAATGGCAACTGTGGTTTAAAAAAGATGGCACCAGGTTAGAAGAGGGGGTATATAAATTAACAGGGAGCACATCAAGCAAACCAGGACCAGTAAAAGCAAAGAAATAAACCAAGGTCAGTGATTTTGCTCAGAAATATGAATAAGAGAATTCAGTAGACAAATATTTTAAGTCAGTCCTATGTGATAATTAAGTATTCTGAACATCTTTTGGTAGGTGGGCTTATGTAAAAAATAAAGGTGGGATATAAATTAAGTTGAACAATTAACCCATTAATTCTTTTAAAGTCAGCAAAACCAGAAATTTCAGCCTTTTAAAAATGTTTAGTTTGGGAGTGAAATCCAAGGGCAAAATAGTTACCTGTTTTAAAAGCAGATTTCATCCTTTAAAACTGTTGACTCCTTCAAATTTGGGACCTCAAACCAATAATGCAGCCTACTCTGGCCCTACTTTGGGAGTTCAATAGGATGGGGTCTTTCAGTCAATGGGAACGGATGTTTCTTGGATCAGAGCTTGTTGTGTGTTGTGATTCCAGTTGATTGCAAGTTCTGTAAATTTTCGCCTGCGTAAAATTGCCTTGCTGTGTTCCCAAGTTGTTTAGTTGCCCAGAATGTAACCCTTGCATGAGAGTTATTTCTTGTCTGTATGGTAACTTTATACCTAGTGCTAGATTGGGATTTATAAACCATGGTCACATCAGTCACAGTTATTGCATTAATACCTAATGTGAAAGCACTACTGGAGTTTAAGTCAAAATGTGGCCAACCATTGGATGGTTTATTTCTGTATGCCAACCAAGATAGAAATAGCCTTGTTTATCCTTTCTTCAGTTTATTCTTTGGGATCTGAGAAAGGTGACTTGAGAGTAAGGTTTATGCAACATGCTAAACTAGGGTTGACTGAACTATGAAATGAGGCCAATTTTCTCCATTCAGGCGACACACGGAACTGCAAATTACATAAGGACTGGAATTATACAAGATGTGTTTGTCTTATTTGTAATCCAATACATCCTGTGAATTCAGCCTAAATTAAAAATATATTTAGAAGGACTGTTGTGGCTCTGTGAAAGCCAACGTAGGAAGCTGTGTCGATGTATATTCTCATTAATCCAGGTCACGTCTTGTGGCAAATTGCAAAAAAATCTTGCACACTAAATTTTAAAAAGGCAACTGGACTTTTAGATGCTACAGAGAAACGTTTCAACTCAGGAGTCTTCTTCAGTCTCATATAAAAAAGGAAAAATGATATGATTTTTATCCAAATGTATATATGGATACATTTCCAAAAGGGGGGCAGGAAACTCTGAAACCCAATACCCCGGTTCTCATGAAACAAGTTCAAAAAACATGAGATAGGCAGTAAAGATTAGAGAAAGGTCTGAAGGTTTCAGTTTAATTACCTCTGCTCTAGCCAAAGGCCAGTTACATATATGCCAAAGAAGGGTTGTAAACAGAGGGCAATTGAAATCTTGTCCTTCCCCCCTTGTTAATTGAAGGATTTAATAACTTAATGTATATTCCTCTCAAAAGTCAATTAGTTTCTCTATCAAGAATTTGAAATCTGCAGTCTTGGATGGAGTGTTCTCTCCCTCTAAGACGTAGATTTACAGCCGATGTCTCTGAAAAACTATGTTGATTGAATCTGCTATATAATTACTGCTTCATTTCTCCAGTGTAAAGCTCTGCACAAGCTTCATTACATTGAATGGCATAAATGACACCTGTCTATTTGTGTTTGAGAGTCCTGTCTTTGGGATGTACTAATTTTTGCTTGAGTGTATTCATTGGTTGGAATTGAACCCTAATATTATGTTTATTGAAAATTCTTCTAAGTTTCTGTGATAACTCCAGCAACATATGGAATGGTTACCCTGCTTCGTCTGTTTGAATCCTCTTTTGTAGAGGCAGAAGAAATGTAGGAAGCTTACCACAAGATGTCACTAGCTTTTCATGTGCAGGAAAATGTTTTAACGATGCTTATGGGATGAGGGAATTGCTGCCTTGTTCTGAGGGAGAACTCACCCTCTATGCTCTGAAAATTTCATTTAGGGACCAAGATTAAAAAGTGTTGCTTTGGGAACGTTTTCATGTTGGGTACTATTTCATAGCTGTATGATCCATCTTTCAAGGAAGGTGTTTGTTTATTTTCCATTGTGCAGTGTTAGCAACAAACTAGAGAAGGAACATAGGCATTTGTGGGTAGATCTTGTTTTCTGGGAAACTGTTGACCTTCCTGAAAATGTCATGGTGTGATATGTAGAAAGGTTTGATATATACAAGAGAAGGTTGGGTTACCTTAATATTGAATGTAAAGAACCCATCATTTAACACCTGTCTCTAAAGTGTAGCTTTACCACTTAATTATAATTTCTTTCTGAAGTGGGGGAGGCCAAATCCTTTTTCTTACAGAAGGATAATATGCCAGATTAAACAGCTGTGGCTTCTTTAACAGAACCTGTGGTCTCCTCCAAGGAAAATCTCCTGTCAAACAGGGAAGGTATTCTGATGGTTCACCCCCATGAAAGATCAAAGGGGCTTCAAAGCCATCCACCTCTGTAATGTCCCCTTGCTATGGGTCACCTGTATCCCTGTAGGTGCACCAGCCATCTTTCTTATTTACCTTCTGCAGAGTCATCAAAATAGTTCTGCTTCGGTAGGCATTTGGTGATTGATTTCTAGTACTGCTTTACCGATTTTTCTGCTACTGCTGTGGCCTTAAGTTTCTGTTTTTTGTTTCTGTTTTAAATGGCTTAGCATTCAGCTTAAACAGGGTTTGATTGTATTGTAAACTGCCTGGGGTTGTGCAGAGTAAACTAATTCTGATCAGGCTTCTATAAGCTAACTCTCTCATCCCTCTGCGCTGCTGGGCTGCCGGACCCCCAAAACCAAGAAAAAAACGCATTGAGGTTCTTCTGAGCAGTTTCCTTTATTCTTCCTCACCTACAGAGAGAAGTCTTGCCAAACTAAAGCAACTACTTGCATCTTTAAAGGCATTTTTTAGGAAAATTGAATTTCTAGGAAGGAGGCGTCTTAGCGCTCTTCCTCCCACCCAAAGTATCTAAACTTTGCTGTCTCTTGGTCCTCTGGAATGCAGCCCTTCCCTCCTGGGAATCCAGACTGTGTTCCACCACACTGGCTTTGATTCAGTCATTTGCCCAGGCATAGAAGAGAGTTGAAAAGGTTTTTTTTTTCCCAGAGGGAAGGCAGGGAGCCCGAAATAACACGAGAAGACAAGAGTTGCTTGTACTTCCACAGCTGAGAAACTAGAAAGTTCATTGAAACGGTTAGTGGAAGAGCAGGAGACCACTCCTCAAACAGCAGCGGCCACCACAGTTTGTCTCATTGAACTTCATTTGGCTTCTTGGGATGCTGCGGCTCCAAATCGCTTGTTTCGGTCTCCAACCTTGCACGCTCATGGAATCGAGGGGAATCCACTCCAACAGGTTCTCTCCGTCCTTGGAAGGTCCAGTATTTCCTTTCTGCTCCTTGCTAGTCGGCTTCGCACCTCTTTGTAACATTAGGGTAAGCCCTAGAAATCGCCTTGAACGTGACAGGGTTAGGCCCCGGAGCGGGACTTCAGCTCTCCTCTGCAAATGGGATTTCCTTGATTTTCCCCTTTTTTTTGAAAAAATAGAATTTTTTTTGCAGACTGCAAAAGGGTCCTCATCAGCCAGCGTGCGCCAAGAGGTTGGCTCTCGAAGGTGGATGGTTGAGGAAGAGGTTTGGAGGCGATTAGGAAACGAGGCGGCTCCAGTAACGGTCAGGACATTCCACGGTGCTATTTTAGTTGGCGGAAAAAGAAAATAATTTATTTGCGGAATGGGGCGTGGGTCCCTGGGCTCTCTCTCTCCGCGTAACCCTGCGACGGCTCACTAAATTAACCCGTTTTACGGAGTTTCAGAATGCGTTGGGACAACCGGATACGGGCTGCAAGAATGTGAGTGATTTAAACATTCAGTGGAATAAGACTGAAGCTTTAGGCTTGTGGCATTTCAACAGGAAAACCTACCCGAAGAGTCAAGAATGAGGTCGTACAGGTAGTCCTCAACTTATGACCGTGACCAACATTTCCATTGCTAAGCAAGGTTAAGTCAGGCACACCCAATCTTACGACCTTTCTTCCCACAGTCATTGAGCGACTTGCTGCAGTTGTTAAGTGAATCATGCGCTCGTAAAAAAAGTCTGCTTCTCCCATTGTCAAAAGCCAGCCGGAAAGGTCACAAATAGTGATCACGGGACCCTGAGAGGCTGCAACTATCGCAGATACATGGTGGATGCCAGGCTCCCAAATTTTGATCACATGACTGCGGGGATGCTCCAGTGGTTGTAAACCGGAGGACTGGTTGTAAGTCACTTTTTTCCAGTGCTTTTGGAGCGTCAAATGGCTGCTAAACAGATGGTTGTAAGTTGAGGACTCCCATACTTATCCTCAACTTATCCCTTGAGTTTTTACAATGTTTCGTTTCATTTCTAAATTTGCGACGGAGGACTCTTTCATCCATTATTGTCCAGAAGACTGGAAGTCAAAATTCCTCCCCCGGTCTGCCAGAAACGTATCGGTTGACCAGCATCTGCTCTTCACCCCCCATGCTAAAAAACAAAAAAGAGGAAACACAACCAGCTCCTCGTGCAGATGCAATCTGCGACCTTCACCCCAATCTCCTTGACGGTCCCCTTGAGGGAGACCATCCTGCAGCATCCCAGACAATGGAAGCGGTCATCCCATCCGCTCGGCTGAGTTGGCTTTTTTAATTGCATTTTTCAAAATAAAAACGGGGTAACCGAGCCGGCCTTGTCGCAGCTGGGCAATTTGGAACCTAAGTATCTGT
>JANHZU010001477.1:164734-175091 GCA_032468055.1 Acrochordus granulatus | reverse complement strand
TGCTATGTTTTCTCATCTTCCCCCACCCCCTTTTTAGAAATGTACATATTTCCTGACCATTCTTTTTCATTTTTAGATGGATTGAAAAAGCCTTCCGGATAAAAGGTGAAACATCTCCAATAACATCTTGTAAATTGAATGTCCACTTGACTTTTTAAGGAACTTTGCAAACTTTTGCAATGTTTGCTGCTTAACAACCATTTGTTTAGCAAACATTTGAAGTTGCAACAGCTCTGAAAATACGTCAGATGACTGGTCCTCGCACCCACAACCATTGCAGCATTCCTGAGGTCATGCAATCACAGTTTGGCAATGGGCATGTATTTATGTATTTTGGGGGCTTGGTTCCAGTTACCTGTCTTCTTTTTCCTATTGATGTACTTCGTTTTCTTTTAATTTTTAATTTGTAAGCTGTCCAGAGTCACTATGGAGTGCAGTGGCTTTGACGATGAGGAAATTAATTAATAATTTCCAGGTGGCAATGGATGGAAAGCTGGAAAATAGCCAGCCTAAGGAATAATTGCTTCCTAGGAGAGTTTGGGGGTGTTTTTTACCTTGATGCTGTGAATCTCTTGCCTGCTTACATAGCTCGTTGGCTTTTAGACTGAACCATATGACTATTTGGGTGTCATCCCGTGGCCATGATGCTGTGTGAGAACTGCTGTCTGGGATTTTGCAACAATGATGAAAACATGTGGGCTGATTTACAATGCTATGATCTAGTATGGTAGTATTGTAAGTGGACTGATTTATGTTTGTTCTGTTTTACTCCCTACTGGCATCTTCCTAAGTTGTGAAAATGCTTAACCTCCAAGAGCTCTCCCTGCAACGCTGACAGAACAAATCTCATTCCCCTCTAGCACTGATGAAGTTACCTAGTTTGGTAAAGAAATGTCTGAAAGAAAACAACCCAGCTCAGAGAGCACCAAGGACCCCTAAGCTGTGAAAATTTAGGCATCGTTGCAATGTAAATATGGCCCTGCAAGGTACAACAGTGCTGGTGTCAACAGATTTTTGTCATGTGCAAGCAAGCAGGTCCCCACACGAAGATTCAAAAGCACTGATTTATTGTTAAACCCTCCATACAAACATCGAAAGGGTCAGCGGCATTCAGGAAGAGTTGGACTTTATCCTCTTATGGCTACGTAGAGACACTAAGCTGATGCCTCGTTCAACCTCTCCCCCTGGCTCTGCCAGCCCCTTCTTACACAATTTTAATCTCCAGGTGTAGTTACTTTGTCTTGAGTTAATGTGTAGATTCCAGAGTGGAGTTTTGTCTCCTCTACTGCGTGAAGTCCTGATTTCCGCCCCCCGAGAGTTCTACCTTGATCGTATCTCTCTTTGTCATCCAGTGAGACCAGATTCCCTCCTTCGATATAATTGTTAATGTTTCTAGGGAAACTTTAGCAATGAATAGTACTTTACGGGATATATCGCAAGAGGAACAGATGGAGGGATCTCATGATAGCGAGGACACTGTAGAAGTGTTAAGAGGAATCAAAAACAGAACGTTTTGAGCAACATGTTTGGTAACGAGTGAAAATGCTAGGATAATATCTCCATTTCTTAAATCCTGTTGTTAAATAAGAAACAAACAACATGACACTTCAAAACTAGGCCAATTAATCTAAGGCCTTGGTGATTAACATTTGTAAGAAAACCCAGTGTAAAATAGGTGTTATCTTCACAGAAGGATTCTCAGGCTGGTGAAGTTCTGAAGTCCTTGAGAAGACTTGCTGGTTCTTTTTGGAGTGGGTTGTTTTATTTTTTGGTTAAAAATGATATCAGGATATGAACTGATTTTACAAAATGAGAAGGTGCATGGGGCACCGAAGCTTAAAGAACTGGTGAACTGGTGACAGGTGAATTTGGTAGATGAAGAAATGGAACCAGACAGAAATGGATCCTCAAAACTTTTATATTGCCATTGGACTAGACTGTTGATTTTTTCATAGTGTTCGTTGGCATGCTTTATTTTATTGTTTAGAAGTTTAAAATTAAACTGATATTAGTTCTTGAAACTGCAGTAGCCATTGTGATGACAAACATGGTTAAGTCATTGCATTAATTAAACTAGTTGGTGATTTCCCCTAAATCTGACCAAGAAGGATATTTCTGTCACCATCCTAGAGGAAGGAAGCTGAATGTTTCAGAAGTACATTTGCTAGATTTCTGGTGCTATCATGTGCCATCTCTGCGCCATCTGTTCCATCAAGTCGGTATCAACAATGGTTGGAAATTAACATGGCTAGTATTGTTCTAATCCTGCACCTTCAGATATTCCTGTCCATCTTCAGTTAGCACTGTGGAGTCCTTGGTGTCCTCTGAACTTAGAACTCCGCAGTTCGATCCCGAACTACAAATACGTTCTTCTCTTGGCAGTTAGCATCATATTTATGATTATCATATTTTTTGGGCGGGGAGTTTGGGGAATGTTCTTAGGTCCAAGATCTAGAATGCCTAGGATAGTGGAAAATGTGCATCCTGGTAAATGGAGATTTTGCAGCTGACCATGACTGCAAAAGTAGCTGTCACGTGAATAGGTAAATCTTCTGAGCACACTTATAACATGCTTTCAAAATGTCAGACATGCCCTGAGCCATGAGGAGGTTGTGTTCTGTCATGCAAAGGTACATATCATGACAGAACCTGGGCCACGTCTGCAGCATTTCTGACCAGCTTCCAAAGTCCAATCCTTAGTCCTACCTTGCTTTTATTGTTCTTTCAAGTGCTCCGTTCTTAAAGCCAGCCCTGGAAGAAAGGAGAAAGAGCATAGAGTTCTGCACCTCATTTTTCCTTGTGGGAAATGGTACAGATTGGCCCCAGAAAGTGCAAATAGTGGCGTGAGAGCTAGATCTGGCAGTATCAGAAACAAACCACTGTGGAACCAGACTAGTCTCTTACCATGAGAGGGGGTTTAGTAGAAAGCCTTCATCCTATTCCCAAAAATGAAGCCTGTAGCACAGATGAAAGAAAAAGTTGCAATATAAAGAGGGCTTGCCTTTGATACATAGCAGTAGCTGGAATTATTTTATAATGGCTTCATTTATTCTTGCAAAAAGCTTACTTATACTTGTCCTTGAGTCTCTTGCATTTCACTCTGATATGTGCTGTTCCCAATTTTAATACCTGCTATTGGGTGACAAAAGGCTTCTGAGATAATCTTGCCCATGGTCCTGGTGCTATTGTTGGAAAGATAAACATTTTTGGCAAAGGAAGCACAGAGATCAATAAGGAAGAGTCAAGGACCAATAACATATCCAGGCTGAAGGAAATCTAAAATGACATCTTGTCACAAGCGTCACCTTGGAAAGCCGCAAAAATAGGAAAAGAATCCATGATGAATATGCAGGTCATTTGTGAACAAGACAAGGGTATTTTTTAATCCTTAAACACTTCTAGGAGAGGACAAAACTAATGGCAAAAGCAGGACTATAGCAAGTGGAAGATTTCAGAAGTTCAGAAAGAAGAAGTTTTCTTAAGGGAAGAAGAAAGGAAAGAAGGGAAGGAACGAAAGCGTTTGTCACTTCTGAGCTTGTACATGGCTGAATATTTGCAGAATTCAAGCAGCACAAAATTACATCAACCAAACATCTTAAAGCTGCCAAGGTGGACACTCCTGATTTTAAGCAAATAAAATAAAGATGACCGATACTCTTCATGCTGATGACCCTTCACGTTGTCTTCTTCAAGAGAAGGGGGCACCCTCTTGTGAAGGTTCAAATGTTCTCGAAACTCAGTGCCCACTGGCCCAAACTCTCTCTTTCTACATCAGCCCATCTTAACCTTCCAGTTAAGGGCGTGTTGGATCTCATGGTGGATGCTTCTTATCTGAATTACCTTAACAGGCTGATATGTGGGGTACTTTTTGACTCTTACTCATGAAATGCAAGAATGTTACACCAGGCACCAAATTATCGCCACTGAAGCTTAGGAGGTAAATGCACTTACCGAGTTGGGTAACAACACATCTGCAAGAAAACCACAAAGCTCAGAGAGCACCGAGGACCCCACAGTTCAACCCTGAGCTACAAATATTCTCTTCTACTGGTAGCATAAATGCACTTGCCAAGTACACATTGCAACAAGGAAGTTGGGAGATCAGAATTAAATTGCACATAACTCCAAAGCCTCTGTTGCAGAGAATAAACTATTCTGAAGCGCACAATGGCAATAATAGAATAGTAGAAGGGATCCTAGTTTTATGCCTGAAGCTGAGATCCCAGGTTTATTCTCTGCCAGTACAACTTTCAATTTAATCACTGCAAAAGAAATAATTTATTTTAGCTCTACACATAATGGGACATCTCAGAAGCAAAATTGGATTGCACTTGCAGAGAAGTACTCAGGATTAAGTATACATTTGTTCTAACGTTTGGCTGAGGAAACTTTTAATATTTATGTGACAGTCATTGATCTTTTACCACCATCAGAAGCTGCTAAAGACTTACAGGGTTGCTATTTCAGTGTCTAATGTTCCAGGCAAATGGCTCACCATGTGTCCTTGCTGTTCTTTGGGAGAAAGAACATTTGCAGGCTATCGAAATAGCAAGTAAGTAGGTCAACTATGCTTGCTCTGCTCTCCTTCTACTATTCTTGCTCTCTCCTTCTACTATTCTATTACCATCTCAGAAACTCACAAGTCCAGGGATTGTTTTGAAACTTTCAAAATGCCATAATCCCTTACAATGGGTGGAGAAAAGAAGATAATTCAGATAACAGCAGCTCACTTTTATTTTTGGTTTTAATCCTGATTGTTGTTCTTCATTTATTGATTAAAAACATTAATTTTCTGCCCATAAATCATTTGATATACATGAATGTGGTTTCCTAAAAATACATGGATGGGCAATGAATACATAAAGCAAATAAGGACTAAAAGGAAGCCTGTTATCCTCCTTAACCATTCACTGTTGTGATTCATTCCAGATCTTGCTAAATCATACAACACTGTAAAAGCAAAAATACAAAACATTAAATATTAAAATGAACAGAAATTAAACAAGTTAGAAACCAGAATTCTTGCATATTCCCTCTTCAGACCAGCCAATGATTGTCAGTTCATCCAAGTCCCTGCAGTTTTCATGGCAAGATTTCCAAAATAGTTTCCATTGGCTCCTCGTTAGGGTTGGGAGAGAGTGACTGGCCCAAGATCATTCAGCTGGCTTCATGCCTAAGGTGAGACTCACAGTCTCCTGATTTCTAGCCTGGTGCTTTAACCACCAAATTGCTGTCATTCATCTACTGGTCTTGAGGAAATACTGTAAATTCTTCTTCCTTACCAGAAAGAAAATACACAATTGTTTGTCATCCTAATCCTGCAGCATTATATGTGAGAAGGAAAGGCAGAGCCAGGGCGGAAAAGGGGGATCAGTTTGGAGTCACTGTACACAAATGCCAAAGGTCCAATCCCTTGTGAAGACCCTTAACCTTATCTGGGGAGTCCAGGTGCTTGGCGGGCAGTTGGAGAATTCTTGTGACCTTGGAGCTTCAATAAACCTGTTAATTAAAATTGCACAGACCGAGCCTGTTCCTTTGAACCTCATAGATCATCTCAGATTTGACATTCTGCAAAACATCTGGACCCATTTTTAGGGAAGATCACTTCTGTATCTTGATCCTTAATTTTATGATCTCCAAATTTCTGGTCAGTTATCAATTCACAGCCACATTCACATGTAAATCTTGTGACCATTAAAAAAATGTACATATGGAAAGATTCTAAATTCTTCTGTCTTTTCCACTTATCCTGCTATAAGATGTGTAACAGCTTTCTTCCTTGCGAACATGAAAACCAATTTAATTTGCAAGATTTGGTAGGAAGACCTTTAGGAACATTTAACTTGTTCAGCATGTACTGATACATCTTAAAAGCTGTATTTTTTTTAAAGGATAGTTAAAAAGAGGAAAGAAGGAAAATAGATTCCATCAGTTTCTCTCTTTCAAAGATTTCAGTTCTGGAATTTCTCAAAATATCTAAATTCCTTCCAGTAATGATCTTTCAAAAAATAAAGCTCCACAATAAAAGAAAGTATTTGTACCTTAGGGTCGAACTGTGGGGTTCTTCATGCTCTCTGAGCTTAGTTGTGTGCTTGCAGATATTTTATTACCTAACTAGATAACATCCTCAGTATGAATGAGTGTGGGGTTTGCTCCCTGTTACAGTAGTTATTTGCTCTGCCAGAGTCGGTCAGGCGTGTTTTGACTGGGGTATTGTTTTCTGCTTGATTGTTTGTCAGGTATTAATCTTTGCTTATCTAGGTTTTGATGAAGGGGGAGGTGGTGTGATAGGCTACAGTGAAATGGCAGTTTCCCAGGAAGAAAGGAGCCTCTTCCAAGGAGAGGGATGAGAAAAGAGGCAACACAGTTGAGCTGGATCAGAGATGGAAAGATAGGATCGCATCTCCCTAGAATCTTCTAGGGTATATTTGTTAGAGAAAGAGATTTAATTTGGCAAGATTCTGTCTATTTGGTATGAGCAAGTAAAGAACTGAAGTTTGGTTGTTCTTGGGCCAGGCCTGACACAACTGCAGCTTTTTGCTCCTTAATGCAACTGTGTCACAACCCAATCCTGGACAAAAGATGTGGCTGCCATAAAGATCTGCACTTCAAAATATCTTTCTGCAATTGAACGTGAAACTCAGCTCTGTAACAAATTCTTTACATTTTTTTAAGGGTTCAGATTTTTTTCCTTTTCTGCACAAAGCTACATTCTCATCCTAGAAAGAAATAACGACTGAAGATGCCTCCACAAAAAGTAAAGCTGACATTTGTGGTGGACCAAAGAGACACTTCCTTTCTGGACAAGGAGAGGATTTGAGATTGCCCACAAGTTCTCCAGACAGCTTCTCCTTGAAAGAGACTGCAAGACACGAGGGGTTATAAATCATCTGGCTATGCAGATGATATACTATGTTACACTGTAGCAAACAAAACCTATACATCACCTTAACGCAAACCGGGAATCTTACCCAAGACTCATTTTTCTATGGGAAAAGTTTCAAAGAACTGGGATTTAAAAATAATTGTTGACAAGAGTGAGCTAGTTGCCTGTCTCAGAAACTTTAGACTCATACTACGTCAGGAATTTCCTAAAGGATACCAGTTTGATTGTTCTCAGTACAAAAGAGTTTGGATGAGAAGAGAAAATACATTTAGGATCGAATCTCACTTTTCTTGATTTGGAGTTTACGCTGTGTAATACAAACATCTTCGTATTGAAGATAAACAAGGCAGGAAGTATAGATAATCCATAAACGCTGAAAGGGAGAAGAGAGGACCAACTGTCATGTAGATATTAAGAGGATCTGATAATGAGACGGCAAATGCGGTAATTAAGTGACTTTGTGTTTTGTAATACTGTTAGGTTTCATCTCACTCATGCTAAATAGAATTAATTATGAGTTAATTAAAAAGCCCTCCTGTCTCCCATTCAGAAAAAAAACCCCAACCCAAAACTTAAATCCTCCACTGTTTGACAAGAATGTATTTAGGCGTTCATGGATCGCCATCAATCTTGGCTCAGTTTAAGGGGGAAATTGATTACAGTTCTAATACTTATTGAACACTTTATAACAGATGTTTAAATCTCTCCCAGCCAGCATAATTAAAAGCATAAATCCATGCTTATTTGATGAGAATATAGCCAGAACCAAAGGTGTAAATAACAGGGTAGACTGGGAAGGCATTCTTCCGCTCAACTGGATAATTGGGAATGGGTGTAATTATCCTCAGAGGCTGTGGTTTACTCACTAGTCTTAACCAAATCAATTAAAGACCTAATAGCCTCATTCACACAACATGCCGAGCTTGGTTGGGTTTACAAGCGGCTTGATGTCTTGTGTGAACCTCTTCAGTTTAGGGTAAAGAATGATGAACTGTGCGGTGCGAGTATGGAAAATGGGTTAATTCAAGAGAAAGGTTAACAGCGTGATACGAATCCAACCGCTCTCTGGCTCTGTTCAAATGACCAGTGGCCCACTGATAACTTCCCCAGGTCAGTCTGCTCATTCTCACGTAGAAGCGGCACACAGAGCAAAGTTAATTGGGGTTACCTGGCTGGTAGCCATGTTTTGAGCTCTCCTAGCCAAGAATTTGGGGGATAGCCATTCAACCTAAAATCAAAATGATTCCGGGGGGGGGGCTTTATTCACCTTTTTCATTTCCACTGACGTTGCGATATGGGGTGAAAGCAACCAAGCAGACAGAGATAGGAATTCCTAGAGAGGTGCATTTTCACGTCGCCTCCCGAGGACACCTTTCAAGAAAATCAGCTTCTAGTTCTCCGTTTTGGGGTGTGTGTGCAAGGTGGCTGGCCATTCAGATAATTTTAGACAGGCCACCTTATTCTGCTCCTTCCTGTTCTCCCCCCTTTGCATTAACACAAAGGCACATTAACTCCGTCCCAATGAAAGAAAACTTCGTTTTTTCCTCCATCCTGGTCTTTGCATCTGCATTCTCTCCCTCGCTCCCTTTGCTAAGGCGTGCCTTCCCATCGTGGGAATTTCACCAGCAATCTCCTTCGTGAATAATTATGTGTTTTCTTTTTTCTGTCAATGTGAGGGCTTAAGGGATGCTCATTTTGGAGAAGACATGGCTAAAATTTCTTCCTGCCTACCGGGCAAGGATACAAATGGTTTGGGAAGTACCACAGCAAAAAGAGAGATGGTTGCGGAATAACTTGACAAGTAGCAAATGCATTAATTTGAGAGCAAGGAACTTCCACATCATTACTTCGGGTGCTGCCACCGAGGGAGCCTTGCTGAGAATTAGCCCAAGCAAGCCAAAAATGAAGTGCTTATCTGAGGAATAATGAAAATAAATTTGCAATAAAGAGTCATTTAGGATGACTCTGTTAAAAACAAATGACAGGTGCTCCTTGAGTTACAACCATTCTTTCAGCGACCGTTCAAACTTACAATGAAAAAAGTTACTTATGACTGATCCTCACGCTTACAACTGTCACAGCATCCCTGTGGTCATGGGATCAAAACTTGGGCGCTTGGCGACTGGTATGCATTTAGGATGGTCGCAGCATCCCAGGGTCACCCAATCACCATTTGTAACCTTTCCAGCCAGTTTCTGACAAGCAAAGTCAATGGAGGAAGCTGGGTTCGCTTCACAGCTGCGGTGATTCACTTAACAACCTTGGCAAAACAGGCTGTAAATCGCTCATGACGCACTTAATGGAGGCGGGAGGAAAGTGAAATCCTTTGTTGAAATATAATTATTGGAAATAAATACCTTCTGTGATAGGAGCACAAGAATCATGATGCTGAAATTCAAGAACCTTCAGAAGCTTTTAGTGTGCAATCAATGATGTGCAATCTTCCATTGCAGGCAAAGAAAGCTGACTCTCACTTTGACATCAAGCCAACATGCTTTTTTTTGGGTGTGTGTGTGTGCATGAGATGTGCCTTACGAACTCCAGAAAGGACGAACGGTTTCTCCAGCCCAGCTTTGTGCTGTTGGCTTGTTCTCCGTCCCTGGTTTTTCCTTCAGCCATCATTGCTTCGAGATGCGCTCCTTCAAGATGAACTGTGCTTTCTCAGAGGCTGGGCTGATTCGGAAGCTTGATGGCCCTTTTCACGATGCCTTGTGAATCAGATCTGGCTTCATTTGTAATGATGCCAACTGGCAAAGCTGCCGCCTCAAGCTAAGTGTTGGGATATCTTTGATGGTAGGATGATCGTTTTAATGGCTCTTAGGGTTTCTCCATTGTTAAACTTGATGCGGTTAGGAATAGGAGGAACCGCCCCTGGCTGGAAGGGCCTGAGGCCTCTTGCTCAGCTGTGTCACACATCGTATGACTTCTGGCCAGCAGAGATGGAAACCTGGAGGAATAACAAGGGTGCGACCCAAAGACCTGTCTGTATGCCTTGAATGGGCAGGAAATTTGCCCTGTCTTTCGATAAGGGGAAATAATGCAGCGCAAGGTGGAAAGACGTCTCCAGCTCAGTGCCTGCTGATGACATGAACACACCTCGGGGATGCAGCAAAGCGGGGCAAAGCATGTCAAGCTTCACTATGGAGAAATGTCACAGCACAAGACCCTCTCTTATGTGCTCGCCGCATATTGTTGTGGCACGGAGAGTTGGTGCAACGATGTCACTGAATAAGCTCAGGTGCTGGGGAAATGGAACTTGTCCCTTGCTTGCTGGCAGGAAACAGGCCCACCAGCTGAAGGGCTTGTTTTCTGCCAGGAATCACCCATTGTTGGTTGAAAGCTGACTGGTTGCTGCCTGTTGCTGATGGTCTATTTTTGCCCCACAAAGAATAATTACTGTAAAATCCTTTGCCTGCCTGCTGCCTGCCTCCCTTCCCTTCCCTTCCCTTCCCTTCCCTTCCCATCTAGATC